>CAUYRT010094995.1:0-63319 GCA_963574885.1 Lepilemur ruficaudatus
TGATGTGTCTCTATGTAAATTTGAAATGTCTGAATGCAGAATAAAAAACAAAACAACCAATTAGAAAAGCTATTCCCAGAAAATATGACAAAGAAAATAATATTTTAATATTTGAGAGATCATATTAGGTATGGAGAACAAAAATGACAAGGGACAAACAAAAATCAATAAATTGAGTAAGTAAAGGGGTAGACTACATTCTCTATATATAATGAGATAGAACCAGAAATTATTAAACCAAAATTCTAAACAAATAAAAGCTTCCAACTGGGGAAAATAAGAACTTCCTAAGTAATTCTCACATCAAATAGGAAATCAAAACTACAATTTCATACTCTTTAGAAACTATTACAATGAGAACAATGATGTTTAACGCTTATGGGATAGGACCAAACCTGTTTTCAGCATCTGAAAAGCCTTTGTTATTAAACAAAAAAGAATGACAATAAATTAATTATGCACTCCATAAAAGAAAATTAGAATAAACAACACTAGAGCCAGATGGCTTTTCCAATGAGTTCTTTCAATCTTTTAGGAACTAATAATTCCCATGTTACAGAAGCAATTATATAACACAGAAAAAAAATAGGGAAAGTATCCCAAATTGTTGCAAATAATTCCTCTAATATGCTAGTAAATTGGCTTCTCATAAGCAGGTCATTTACCCCAGGTACACGAGACAGACTTCGTAATAAAAAAAATCTAAAAAAAAGTCCCATAAATAAGTCCAAGTAAAAAAACCAATAAGATCATATGAGTAGATTCCAGAAATGCTTTTTGATAAAATTAGACACTCATTTCTGATTTTAAAAGTGTCATTAAGATAAATTATAAAATAGAAATATTTTTCCTTACCAGGTTAAAAAAATATCTGTTTTAAATCTACAACTACTATCATACATAAGAAAAATTTGCTGGAGGTCTAGTCTTAGAGATTGAGAGTTAGATGAAAAGGTCAACTATTAACATTATTTGGTAACATTGCCCAGGAAGCTCTACCCAATGCAAAAAATATAAAATCAAAATAAGAGTGATGGCAACTAGAATCAGAGGATACCAAATTTTCATTATTCATAGATGGCGTGATTATTAGCCAGTAAACCAAGATAATAAAATTTAATTAAAGAAACTCACAAGAGATTTCAGCAAATGGGATGGATTAAAAATACACACACCAAACACACTCTTTCACACACAAACACATACAAAATTTCCCTAAATACCAGCAAAAAACAGTCAGCAAACATAACAGGGGAAAGAGAGCAGAAGATATAACACACTTAGTGTTAGTAAGAAACAATGTTAACAGGGTAGCTGTGGATGGAATCTACATGATGAAATCAATGCAGTTTTCCTGAGAAACGGTAAAAACTCAAATGAATGGAGAGTCTTGCCCCCTTTAAGTATGGAAAAGCTCATGTTACTATAACCATTGCAGATGAAGCAATAGTTTTAATACAATTTAAACCAATCCCATTGGGGATTATTTAGGAAAAAGGATAAGGGGATTTTAAAATTCACAGGGAAACATAAGTGGGTGAAAATAGCTAAGAACACTTTGAACAACAAGAGACATTAGGAGGACTAGATATTAAAATGTTTTGTAAAGCTATATTAAAACGGGTGGTTCAGACACAGTGATGAACAGAGAGGCAGATCTAATGGAATAGTGGGGGCAGACCAAGAATATAGCGGGGTTCACACATACACACGAAGGCAGCATCACAGGTCAGTAGGACTAGAAAGAGCATTCAATAAGTTTTGCAGAGAAACTATTTAGAGAAACAAAAGAATAAGTAACCCCCCATCATTAAAATGGTATTATAATAGCTACCATGGTATGTGGCAAAATTATGATGCAACATTGTCAGGGAGGATCAAAATTACATTAAGACTAATCTTTTATTTGGTAAAGAAAAATGGAATAGACATCCCAAATGTTTTTTAAAAAATTTTCTATTATTTCTGTAAGCATGTATTATTTTTGTGATGAATCTAAATAAAACATCATTCAAAATAAAGTGATAAAATGGTATGAATCACCTGAGTATTATGAGGAGGATCATAGATAATTAGGAACATGAAAATACTTTGAAAATGCTTTTTCAATGTAATGTATCAAAAATAGCTGTAGTATCATAGTTTCAATTGATAGATGGATTTCTCTGAACATGTGACATGGAATAATCTATGCCTAATACACTTCTACCTTGCTGGTCAAAGTTGACTATTTACTATTTACTAAATATACCCCAACCCTACCTGACTCTAGAAGTGTTATTTTCTGAGCCCATGTTGAAAAGCATAATTTCAAGCAATCAAGAATCCAGTAATGTATGAAGGAGAGATGAGTTAGTTTAGAATCACAGCTGACTGATAGCTCTATTAGCTAATGTTAATAGCTCATTTAAAGAAAAACTTTAAACAAGTTTATGTAGACTTAACTAACAAAAGGTGTTCAAAGAGTGTAGACCAACACTAGCTCGGAGAAGCAGAATGTGCAGGGCTTTGCTCCTCAGTGGTCCATGGACCTGCAGCATCCTCATCACCTAAGGATGTGCTGCAAATGCAGCATCTCAGGCCCCACCCCAGAGCTACTGAATTAGAATCTGTACTTTAAGACATTCCAGGTTATTTCATTTGCACATTAAATTTTGAAAAGCAGTGAAGTGAAATAGAACACTTTAGGGGACCAGAAAACTTCCTGGTTTTTGTTTTGTTTTGCTTTGTAATAAACATTCTGAAGCTTGTTCTGTACCCTAGTGAGGAGTCAGGCTGTTTCCTCACCCCAGGCCTCCTAATCCTCAGACATACTGCGAAGCAACCCCTTCACCCTCCTGCCAAGTTTTCAGTTGAAATGTCACTGTTGTTTTCTAAAATCACCTTATGTGGTAAGAGGAGCAAAGAAAAACAATGAAGTTGAATGAGACTAGCTTTGATAGGCATTCAGGTTTCTAACTTCACTATTAGAACCCATAGTGATGCTTTTACAGAGGAAGATGCCACTGTTTTTAAGAGTAACCAGTAGGGTGCCTGGATGTCTCTCCTTGCAACAAAGACACTTGCCTAAGGACACGAAAGTGTCAGGTGAAAGCTCCCTGGGCAGTTTATTATAAGACCATCTGAAATCAATTACGCTCAAAAAAGCCTTTCTAAGCTCTAAAAAGGTAAATGGAATGATTACTAATTAAGCATTAAATTAATCATAATACCTGGTATATTAGTACCAGATAGGGCAAATAAATGCTAGAGAAGAATTACAACACCAATTAAAACATTACTCCTATGGGAAAATGTACCCTGCAGCTGAGGCTGTTTGTAGGAACGCAATGAGGTGAAAATCACATATGTGTAGGTGACTGTAAGTGCCAGGTCCCCATCCAACAACAGAACTTCCTGTGAATTCTGGAGCCCCACTATGTATCTCTGGATGTGAGGCTGAGAACATGAACTTCGGACAGTCTCACCACAATATTCTTCTATACAACAAATTCCAGAGACCTTCTATTTCCAGGAGGAGAAGTCTTACCCTAAGTATAATCCAGAAGTCCCCAAAGTGTGGTCTATGAACCCCTGGGGGTTACTCAGCCCTTTCACTTATTCTGTAACAGCAACATGATTTTAACAGTAATACTAAGACTTTATTTGCCTTTTTTTTTTTTTTTACCATGTTGATATTTACACTGCAAAGGTGGGTAAAACTGCCAGTGCCTTAGCATGAATCAAGGCAGTGGTACCCAGTGGTACTTATATTATATTCTTCACCACCTCCCATCACTATAAAAAACAAAAATGCCAGTTTCCCAACAAAAATGCTAAGGTCCTGATGAAGTGGTAAAAAGTGTTAATTTTATGAAATCTCAACCTTCAAGTACAGTCTTTCTAACGTTCATGTGATACAACAGGCAATATGCATAAATTATGCTTCCTGCTTGTTGATGTGCTATGTTTCTTTAGGAAAAATATTTCTGTGATTGTTTGAGTTGCAGGCTAAACTAGCCAGTTTTTCTTGAGGCCTCTTTTTTTTTGTTTCTTGAAAGAATAACAAACAAATTATGGGTATTCACATTTTGATATCCAGTGAACATTCTATCCATAAAAAAAAAAAAAAATGAAACCTACCTGACACTTTAAGGAACACTGACAGATGCTGTTGTCAAAGACATAGGTGAGCTTTCAAGTGAAAATAAGGATTTAGAAAACTTGTATCTGCCACTTTGAACTTGAAATGTTTCCAATACTTAAAAGCTTTATTGATGGTATTGGTGTTATAGTAGCAAATGTGATATTTTGATATAGTACAATCAAATGTAACAACATTTGGAAGATTTTTTATAATCCAGTGAATATTTTTCAAATGACCAATGCATAATGTTGCAAAATCATGAAAGGATAAAAGATCCATTCAAAATGCAAGACAGACTGATGTATTTTAATGTAACAGAGTATGACAAATTCACTGATACATTTTCATTACAACAAAACTTTAGAAAACTACCACTCCAAATTTTGATATAATATGAAGGAATAATACACACAATTATCTTAAATGGCTATTACAATATTCCTCCTTTTCTTCCAATTATGTATCTGTGGGATGCTGAGTTTTCTTTATATATTTTAACCAAAACAATTCATGGCAACAAATTAAATGCAAAAACAAATAGGAGAATCCAATTATCTTCTACTAAGCCAGACATTAAAAAGACTTACAAATTATTAAAATGTACCTCTTCACCCTAACTTTATTACTTTGGAAAATAGAAACATATTATTTATATTAGTATGCATTGTTTTTAAAGGAATTAAAATATTTTAAAATTTAGCTTTAATACAGTCAAACATTGATAGACAAAGCTCGCATGAACAAAAACTCTCTGGCTCTTTGGCACCTTCATTAATTTTTAAGAGTGTAAGAGGGTCTTGAGACTAAAAAGATCAATAATCTCTAATATAATCAAAAAAAAAAGAAGACTATCAAGATCCCCATAGTTTAGGGTTTCTTAATCTTGGCAGTATTGGCATGTTGGGCTGGATAATTCTTTGTCAGGGGGCTGTCCTGTGCACGGTGTGGAGTTCAGCAGCACCCCTGGCCTCTATTCTCTAACTAGGTGCCAGTAACATCACCGCCTCCAGTTGTAATAAAAACATTTCCAGATATTGCCAGATGTCCCTTGGGGGACAAATGAACCATGGTTGAAAACCACTGCCACAGGTAAATGGGAAAGGGATGCAAAAAGAAAATCCACAAAAAGAGGGAATGTTAATAGTGTAAAAATATTTTAATTTGCCAGTAATCCAAGAAATGCAAATCAAAATGACAATATGTTCCCTTTAAAATGCATTAAATTAGTAAATGTAAATGTAAATTATAACAAGCCATTTCAGTGAAGTTGTGGTTGAACTGGTAGGATTACATAATTCCAGCAGAGTGATAATTGATTCATCAAATTGGGGAAAATACTTTGGCAATGGCTTTTAAGACTCATAAACATTTTTATGACCTCAGAGTAAAAAGAGCATAATCTCTGGAATCAGCATTAAACTTGAATTTTGGCTCTGAACCTTCCTAGCTGTGTGACCTTCCTTAATTTATTTAAATGATATCATTTATAAAAACTGAAGACAATAATAATGTCTCCATCAATTATTATTGTGAGAGCTGGATTAGATAATAATGGAAGTGAACTTTTAGTTAAAAGTAGAAGATTTAATGCACTCCATTTACCTCCTCTCTCCCCTGAGATCCCACTAAAATGACAGTAAAAAATGAAAAAAGCATATAAATTCAGGAGGAAAAAGAGAACAGGAGATGGGTTCAGCAGATGGAAGGTTTTAACAAAATTCTGGAAGTCTAAAAATGGTCAGAGAAGAGGTACCTGGTGTGATGGAATAAAGTCAGATTGCAAATAATGATGCATGTGAACAGGAACGGAGTTGATTTGCCCCACAGATCTGGAGAGAGACTCCGATCTTGGAGCAGTCAGGTACGGACAGTGTGGAAGAAGTGAAATGTGGGTATTGATCAAACCCTTGAACATGAAATGTGAACTATCTGCCCCTTACCCCTCAGGCAGGAGATGGGAGGAGGTTTCATCTTAGGATTTGAATGCCTCAGCCTCCAAAAACACAGCAGTACACCTCCCTTTAAAATATCGACTGCAGAGGATCACTGGCTAGGTGAGAAATGCTTCTGACATGAAGGAGAGCAGCCAATTCAAGTGGGCAAGAAATGACCTTAAAGGAAATAGAGATAACGTGGAAGTCAGGCAATCTCCTCCATTCCCCCAAATCAAAATTGTATCCTGAGAGAAGTTTGAGAAATGATTGCCTCTATAAACAAGAAAGGGACACTATGAGAAAAAAACAATTCAGAGAACAATAAATAACTCAAACAAATTATGATTGCGGAAATTATAAACAGAGGCAATATGAGAGTTGGTATTTTTCTAAAAACTAGAACAAAATGACAAAAAAATTAAAAGGGAAAAAGAGTAATAGTAAACCTGAAATGATAGAGCCCAGTAGGAGGAAAATATATGGATGGTTTAATAAAGATATTGTCTGAGGAAAAGAGAATAATTATACATTTTATGATGAGTTAAACAAAAAAGCCCACAACTATACGAGATAGAAAGAGTAAGCAGAGGTAGTGTACCACAGTGGTTAAGAGCTTCAGACTGTGGAGCTAGACCATTATATTCAAATTCTATCAGTACATCAGCCACTTACTAGCTGCACGATCTTGGGAAAATTATTTCACTTTTCAGTAGTTCAGTTTCCCCATCTGTATAATAGGGATAATACTAGTTCTTACTTCATAAGGTTCTGCTGAGCATTAGCAGAATTAATACTTGTAAGGGACTTAAAATAGTGTCTGGCACTTAGTAAGCTTTGTTAATTATGTAATACTATAATAAAAATAGTATGCCATTTGGCTCTGAATTTTATGGAATTATGGAATTAGCCATGGTGTATTTACTTAACTAAAAACAGTGGTTTAACTAACTGGAAAGACAGAAGGGAGGTGCTGGATGATTTAAGACAGCCGAATTCTCATCTATCATAGCAGGAAGTAAATAGATAATGTCTGCAATCAATAACTTTAAAATAGCACACATTATGTAGCAACATTGCCAATTCCCAGAAGAAATGGCAAAGAATTAAAATGCATTTGCCTCTGAGGCACAGGACCGAGGCGTTGTAAACGGTAGAACAGGGAATGGTTTGGCTATTTGATTTTCCAACTATGTGTATTTGTTACTTCGAGATTTTTAAAATTAAAGAATAAAAAAAGGTTAATGTATATGAATTGGCTGTCAGTGCCTGGCATATTAGAGTAGGCTCAATACATTACAGTTCAACTTTATTCATTTCAGTAATTCCATTCCTGGGGATTTTTCCCATTTAAAGATATAAAACCAAAAGAAAAACATGAATAAATCTGTTATCGCTGGGTTATTTATAACAACAAAAAACTGGAAATGACTCAAATTTTCAACCATATGGGAATGCTTGGGGATTACACAAAAACCTGATGGAATGTTAAAAACCACGAACCTAAGTTTATTGTTTCAGATGGCTATGTATTAGCTAAAAGAGACCATACATACACACAAAGTCCCTGGTGTGTTTAGACTAGGAATGAGAAACCTGAAAGAACTAGGACTTCCAAAGGAGGAGAAGGACATGTAGTGCGTCTTCATTCTATACAACCTCCTGTGGCCTCCAGGGTCCCGGATGAAGGGACTCACAGCTGCTTGGGTCACTGTGCAAAGGAAAGTTCTTCCAAAAATGAAAGAGTTTCTTTTTTGAGCTGTGGCACAGCCTTTTATTCTCAGAGTTCACATTGCTATTCAGGAAGAGTGCATGCTAACAATCTATGCCATTAATTACGGACACTTAAGAGCCCACACCCTGGCTCTACAGTTAGACTCAGCATTAGCAAAGTCATGCCTCACCTGGAAGTCATTCTCAGCTAGCTATGGCTCATTCTCTCCCTTACGATGTCTCAGAAAGCCCATTTCTCAGCAAAGATATTGATGAAAACTATATGATAACCACGAAAAAAAAAATGACAACATAATGCATTTGAGTCTGCATGAGAACCTACAAGGCCCACAGCTCCTAAAGACAGTATCAGCAGAGCTAGCTGTCATCTCTGGATCTCAGTTTTCTCTCCTGAGAAAAGGGGATCACTTTTTCTACTTCAGAGCAATGTCATGAGTGCAAAATGAAAGGATGCTTCAGAAGCCACCAATCACAGGTTCTGATGCAGAGTAGGAGCTCAACAAAGCTCAGCAGGACGTGACTTTGAGTGTCTGTGACCCACTCCCCAGAACTGGGCTTCTCCAACGCTAACATTAGGATCTCCTGGAGGACTTGTTAAAGCACAGATTGCTTTAACAGAGCTTCTGATTTAGTAGGTTATGGGGGGCCGTGTCTGAGAACTTGCATTTATAACAAAGTTCCAGGTAATATCGCTCATCTGGGACCAAACTGTGCAAACAACAAAATTTTATAGGCACAGAATTCTACAGATACCAGCTGGGAAAAATGTTGAGACTTTGGAGAGGGAAGGGGAAGGCAGGTGGGAAGAGTTTTCTCAGAGTTCCTCCTCTGACTTGGTCCTGAAGCCTCCTAGGTTGAACCTTGGTGTGATGTCTGTACCGGTGCCACTTCCCTCCCAAGCTCCCTCCCAAGACTCTCCCACACTCCGGACCTGAAGTGAGCCTCCCTTGTCAACTTCCTGAACTGAAAGATGACAACCCTTCCCATTCCCCTGGAGCCCACATGCTGAGGCAGAGGCCACCTCTTCAGGTTCCAAAAAATTATGCAATCATTATGGAGGAAATTAACACCTCAAAGCAAACTATAATTAGGAATTCTTCAATTCAGTTTATGCTTTTTCAATTAGGCACTCTATAATTTTAATCATGGGAGCATTAACATGTTTCTGTAATTTATATACCTGTGGTATAATTAAGCCTGGGAAACACATTGCTCTAAACCTGAATGGAAGTGATTGTTTCCCTTCACACTTGCAGCATCACAGGTCCCTGACGGAGAGATGGTGCCAGTTTCCAAGGAGCCATTTGTGAGTTGCAGAGGCCAACGAGAGAACTCCTGGTTTTGGAAATGTGATGGCCGTTGTAGACCACGTGATGCCTTTAAACATCTGCATCCCAAAGCTTCAACTCCTACTGTGACTTTCAAAACATTCCCACCACTGGAAACTGCTTTGGACAACTATTCTTGGAAACTAATTTCAATTAAGCAGGAACAGGGTGTCCTGGCAGGGGAGACGTTATTGGAGAGCCGTGGGAAGCAGATGGCTTTGAATTGAAGAAATTGAACAATAGGCTGAAATTTAGCCTGGATTAGGACCAAACTCCCCCCCCTTTTTTTTTTAAACATTGATTCCTCTTTCTACTTTCTTTAACTCTGCTCCTCTCTTATAATTTCAGCTTTGCCTTTTAGCCACAAAGCAGGGCCTGAATCCTACGTGCAAGGTAGTTCTCTTGGGATTCTGAACAGTTCTGCAAATTCAAGGAATTCAGAGGCATACTGGAAGTTTTTGTGCTTATTCAGACTGAACCTTTGAACTTTCTGAAGGTTAAAAACCTTCATTTTTTTCCTCTTCTTCCTGCTCTCCCCACAATAGCAAATTCAGATTTGCTGACTGCAATAAAAGGAAAAAGAACATAATCAAAACTGGCCCGGGGGGACAATGCATACAGATTCCAACCCAGCTGAGTGACGCGCCCATATTGCTGCAGCATTTTGGCACTCAATATATTTTGTCTGATCTAAGAAAATATGGAACTTTTTATAGAGTGAAAGTTGGAAATGGATTTGTTTCTCCCAGGCTGCTCTAGCCTTCCACAAAAGAATACAGATTTCTTCAGATTCTGATGTTCAGCCTCACCAAACATCCATCTTCTACCTGAGCCCCAGCATCTGCATAGAAGTGATATACTCAGATAAGCAATCAGCATGCAACAACACAACATGAATTATTTTGACACCAGTCGTTGTCATCGTCATAGGAACACAGAGGTGTGTTCTTAGCCCCCCCATGGGCAGGGATAGAGAAATAAGCTGGCAGAGATTCTCGTTCAGCTCGTATGAGCTAAAACTGGTTATTCTCATGCTGAAACACCCACCAAAAGAGACATGGGAGTTACAAAAGCTGTAAAAACAACAAGGGCAACTCCACAGTAAAATGCAAAACAACTCCTTCCCCATATCATAAAAATGAGCCAATATTGGTACCATAGAGGAGACTACCTGGTTCCCTGTACCAGCTCCTTTCTTCACACTTGAGGCCACATGTGGGCAACACCAGTGATACTCAAGAGTGGTCCAAGACCAGCAGGATCAGCATCACCTGGGAGCTTGTTCAGAATGCAGATTCTCAGGCCCTATTCTCTAGCCCTTGGGGATGGGCAGGAATCTGCATGTTTCCTGCTCTCTGGGTGATTCTGATGTTCACCAAAGTTTGCAAATTCTGGGATTAAACCATTTTCCGTGTTTTATCCGCAGTGGGGGTGATGCAGTGGAATTTGGGAAGTCTAGCTCAGTAGGTCACAGTCTCGGGAACAAGTCAGCCCAGCCATAGGTCTCACTCTGTTTTGGGGACTTAACATGTTATATCTGTGTCTAAGCCCCCATTATATCGTTCATTTCTCACGACAGGATGCTTGGCCTTTACCTGTGGCCCCACATGACTACATTAATAACCTCTTTGAAATCAAACATGGGCCCTGACCTTTTTTTACCTGTGCTCCTAGGGTCTAGGGCAATGCAGTAAAGTAGAAGTTTCTGTCATGATGGAAATGATGGCAATATGGGAGTTCCTAGATCCATGTGGCTATTGAGTACTTGAAATGTGGCTACTGCAACTCATGAATGGAAGTTCTAATTTTATTTAGTTTTAATTAATTTAAATTTAAATAGGCACATGTAGCTAGTGGCTATAGGATGAGACAGGGTAGGTCTAAAGTCTTACCCTTGAATCCTTCTTGTGTTACTGGGGCTGCTACCTCCTGCCCTGGCCATGACTACTTACTTTATATGTTTATAATCTTTATAAATTATTTAATGAGCCTACGCCTAAGTGGAAATGCACTAAACAGTAAGCCCCAAGCAGCTGCAGCCAGGCAAGGAAAGGATGAGTTGGACTGTGAGACAGTAAGCACAAATTTCTCCTGCCTATGGGTGGAGACTCTAATCTCACATTGCTTTTTTCCTCCCCAAGAGACAGAGTTTTTAGGATCACTGCTGCTGAGAGGAGGCAACTCTCTGAGCATCCCCAAACAGTGGGGGCAGGCACTGTGCACAATGCTTCTTGGATAAGAGCAAACCTCTCGGACTCTACCATGGCACAGAGCCACGCGCTAACTCAGAAGAACATCAGTAGATCAGGCTCCAGAAACACACTTGATGGAGAAAGACTTCAAAGTCTGACCTTTGGGCAGTTGCAGACAGAGACTGAGAGCCATCAGTTATCAGCTGCGGAATATCTGAGACAAGGCAGTGATGCAAACTGTCATGGGGCCCAGAACAGTGGGAGAAGTAGAAGTCAGCAGAAAAGAAAGTTGGAGAAAAAGTGAGAACCGGGAGAAGGCACCTTGCGGACTCACTGTTGCTCTTGTAAAGAGTTTCGCCAGTTCCCCAGGGCAGGAGGGTTAGCGCTGTAAGAACTACATCTACTTAGACGGCCCTTCCATCCTTAGCCTGGCCTCTTGCTCCTTGAAATACTTGGCTCCAACGACCTTCACCTTGAACTTATTACTGTCTGTCCACCCTCACTGCCAACATGGTCACACCCAAAGCTATATTATCTGAAGGGTTCCATTACTGACATCTTACCTTTGACCAGCTTATTCTCCAAATACCACTTTCTGTCTTTCCAGCCTGTTCTATACCCCCCCCAACACACACAGCTTTTTCAACAGCATCAAGGTCGCCTGGTCCCCAGTATCTCTGTTACCTGCACATCTACCTTCACATTCTCTCTCTCTCTCTCTCTCTCTTTTTTTTTCACTTTTCTTTTTTAGCATAGACCAGGTGGTCCACTTTCAAGCACTTCTGTTGACATCACCATCTTCCTTTTTCCATAGTCCTGGATCAACTTATGTGTCTTTATTCTTTCTACTATAAGAGCTGCTTGGAGCTTCTGGAGAAAATTAAACCACAAAACATTGACCATTCTCCCACTTTAAAAAAAAAATTCTTCCTTTGGCTCTCTGGTTTGAAAATAAAAGTTGAAATGAAGTTATGCTGCCTTGGTTTCCCTTCTCCCTCTCTGGCTAGTCCATCCCATCTCCTGTGCGCTTTCTTGATGGAGTTTCATGGAGCTCTGCCCTTATTTCTCATCCTTCTAGTCCACACTCTCCAGGATGAGGTCATCGCTCCTCCCATGCATCAAATACCACCTGGATGCTAGCGGTGCCCAAATCTGAAACCCCTGCTCAGACGCCTCTCCAGCACTCCAGACTTTGGAGTTTAAATAGTCCCTCTGGTAGGAGGTGAACATGACAACCACTCTCCTTCCCCTCATGCCAGTAACAGTCCCTGTCTGCAGCTCTCCAGATGGCAGACAGTCCAAAATAGAACACTCTCGCTCTTCATGTTCCGTCGACTGCTCCATTTAAAATATTCTTCTTCCCCAAACACCTGTTTTTCCTCCTTGGTTTGAGCATAAATAATATAATCCAGAATCCCAACACTGGAGCCGGTTTGTGGTAGGCTGGGTTGTTGAGTCTTTATGGAAGGGGACCTGTCCCACAGGTAGGGCAAGCTGGAGTGAATGCAGACCCACCAAAATTATTTGGGTATCACCCTTCTCCCCTTTTGTTTTCTTGAATGATCTTTCTAACACCAGCTCTGTGCTCCGTCACCAGGCTGGCCCCTGTCTCCTTGGGTGATTTCATTGGTGGTAGTTACATGTCCCCTTAATACCTGTCCCTTTAGTGGCCATATTTAGACTATGAGACAGCCCCGTGGAGAGGGGCTCTACGGTGGCATGCACCCCGTTATTCGGTTTTGCTTGCTTCCTCTTGCGTCTGGCTCTTCCTTTCCCCCAGTCTGGTGTGGTGACGTCCCAGCGTGCTTTCAGGCCTGGCTACAAGTGTTTTCCTTACAAAGCTAACTCCTCTTGCAGATCCTGTCTGAGCACCTCTTATCCATGCTGCCCCCTGCAATGCACCAAAGTGGACACACAGCACTCCTCATCTTCAGGCCCCTGCAAAGGTGGCCCAGAGAGCTGGGGGACTAAGTGAATAAATGAGGTTTAAAGGAAGAGTGTCTGAATGTAATTATAGTTTCTCATCTCTCCCAGTGTGGACAGGGACTCACAAACTCCTCAGGCTGCCCCGTGTTAATAAATCCTCTAAATTTTCACTTCTCCTTCCTAATTGGACACCATCATATGCTGGTATCTGAGACTCAGGCAGTAATGATTCCAATTTTGCTCCCCGCAGCTCCACGGACCAGCAAAAACCCTTCTTTGATTGTTTCGTGCACTCCCACTCTGGGCTTCACAGTTATTAAAGGAATCCTGGAGGAAATTTGGCAATCGTTTGCTTTTCTTCCCAATAAAATTTCTTCTTTCTTTAAAAGTTGGCCGGATCTCCAGTTTGTACTGTAGCTAATCACTGTGCATTTTAGAATCTACAGTCTTAACTAGCTGCACCTGTCAAATGCAAAAGGATCACGGAGTCTCATCAGGGAGTGACAAGAACTTGCAATGACCTTTGGAAGACATTTGTCACATTCCACTGTCTTCTAGTGTTCAGTCTGTCATACCCCTGCTCCTCCATCCTAGAGCTGCCGTGCCCTGTTCGCCATGCCTCCAGCAGCCCAAGAAAGCAGGTCACGTGCTCTGACCTTGTTGGTGGTCCCTCAGAGGTCCCCAGCACTCTCCTGGACCACACATCAGGTCCCAGCCTGTCCTTGCCCCATCGGTTCCTAACCAACCCCCCCATTTGGTTCCCAGACCACCTTCACCTCCGCTGGCCTCTCCTGGATACAGTGTCTCACAGGCTCTTCCCTCCCTCAGCATCCCTTGGTTCAGAGAACAGCACCATCCTCTATGCCACTAGCCAAGCCAGAAAACTGGGAGCCACCCCAGACACTTCACTATCCCACTGCATAGGGAAGTCACCACCAGGGCATGCTCATTTTACTTCTTTCAAGTTTTATCTCATTGCCACAACGACTTGCACCTGGGTCATCTTCATTTTTCATCTGAACAACAAAATTGTCTCCCAAGGGCATTGTTCGTAGCCCTGGGTCTGCTAGCCCTTCTGTAGTGAGACACTATAGCCTTGCCTGCTTAACTTTGTGTTTCTGAAAGATGCTCAAATCCGGAGAGCTGTGCTTAAGCTAACGTTTTGGGGATGATAACACCCCTAGAGATAGCTATAGGTTCCCTGATGTGTCCCACACTAGCCAGCACTTCACACGCAGTAGATCTCACATGAGCATTAGAGGATATGCAGCAGACAGCATTGGCTTGCAGCAGAGCTCCGAGAACACTCCTGCCCATGGCTACCCAGGGCTGAGAGCCACACCTCGCTTCAACAGCTTGGCCAAACTCAAGGAGCATGTTGGACAACTACCAGTTGCACTTGATGCACTTTGGCTTATTTGACCTTCAAAATAATCTGTGACATAGGTATTCCCCTTTACCAACAAGCAGCTTGAGGTTTAGAGAAAATAAATACCTGGTCCAAGAACACCCAGTGGGGCAATTGGATAAGGTTGGATCTGATTCCAGGAGCCTCTCCTGTTCCAGTGCATCCAACTGAGAAGTCAGCTGTGGCATGTAAGGGTCTCAAGTCTGAGTCAGGAACTGCTGATGGGACCCCATCCTTGCCCTCAGAGAGGCCACATTCTGGTAAAGACTGAAAATGCAAGTATCTGACCCAGGGGTGGCCAGGACAGAGTGGGAGCCTGGAAGGAGCTGGCGCATTCTACTGCAAGGATGGCGATGGTCCTGGGTGTGGCAGATCTGAACCAGATGTTGGAGGCATGGAGAATGGCATGCTTGGCAGGGAGAATGGCATGGCCTAGGGCCCAACTGCTCAGAGAAGGACAAAACACTGGGCATCCACCTGCCCAATGGTCCACACACCCTTCTAGACAAAGTCCAAACACAGAGTGAAGATCTTCCTTATCCAGGCCCTGCCTGCTTCTTCGTCTCTCTCCTGATATCTCTGCCATGCCCACAGAGCTGCTGTAGTTCCCTGAACACAACCTGCACCTTCCCTGCTGGGGCTCTTGCATACGCTGCTTCCTCCTCCTGCACCACACTCTTCTCTGCTTCACTAACTCCCCCTCATTCTCTGGGTCTCAGCTTAGGCAACACTGCCTCCAGGAAGCCCTCCCAGCTTCTGAACCTACCAGGCTAATGATGGATGTCTCTGCACTGAACTCTCATGGAAACCTCTGACCAAGCACACAGGCTCGTGGCCATTTTTTCTTTTTTTGATCGTCTTCCTTGTAGATCTGTACCATGCAAAATCGTAGTCATTAGCCATATGTGGCTCTTGAATTTAAATCAGATAAAATAAAATAAAAATCAGTTCCTCAGTTGTACTAGCCCTATATCAAGGGCTCACAGCCATGTGTGGTCAGCGGCAACCATAGTGGACCACAGACATATAGAACGTTTCTATTATTGCAGAGAGTTCTGTTGGATGGCTCTCTGTTACAGAATAGGAGACAGCTGAAGGTCTGGTCTGTAATGTACATCTCCATAGTCCCGGCACCTGGCATCTACCAGGTGGGCAAAACAGATTTGCTCAATTAATTAATTACGTACTTTAGTAATGAGTTATTTTTTTTGAGCACCTACTAAATGCCAGACATCATCCCATGAAAAAGGAGTCCAAAAGCACCAAGCTCTCAGATTTCATGGAGCTCACAGCTTGTTAAGGGGCAGGTAAAAAGCATAAGCCAAGAAAACCAACAAAAAAATGCATAACACAATTAAATGCTCAAGAAAGGACCATGAAGGAACTACATGGGTCACTGCCGAGTAAAACCTGGTAAAGGGGCAGAGGGAAATTGAATGAAACTGGAAACAAGGTTAAGGGCAGATTCTGATGGGCCTTGAATTCCATGCTAAGAAGCCTGAACCTAATGCAGTAGAAAACCAGTCACCCATTTAAGAATTTTAAGCAGGAAAGTTAACTTTATCCAATTTGTGTTTCCAAAGGACCACTCTACCAGTTCAGTAGGGGATGGATTGAAGAAAGAGAAGCTTGTGGCACATGAACAGCAAGACACCTGGCAGGTGCAGGGGGTGGGGCTGGAGAGTGGTCATGGGGGAGGGGAGGGCTCAGCCGGGGCTGATTCCAGAGTCCAGCGGACAGTCTCAGTGACTGATTGGATGCGGAGGGGAAGGAGGGGGGACAAAGGATATTTCCAAGGAAGCCTGTGGGTGGTCAGGGTAGTGTCTGCCACAGAAGCTGGGGCTCTGTTCCCAGCCTCACTTCAGGGACTGCATGATGGGTGACTAATTCACGGACAAGCTACTCTCCTATGAAGGTTACTACAGATACATCAGCGTGACAGGTGGGGTGTGGGGGAAGAAGGCTCAGCGTGTTCCATGCGGAGCTGAATATTAGATTCTAGTCACTATTTGATTGATCTTTTAAACAATTCTGGGATTCTGTCACTTAAAAACCAATAAATCTTTGAAGGCCCGAGGAAAGCAATGCAAAAGCAATAAATCTCCATTGTGGAGGATTAGAAAAGCAGGCCAAGCTGCTGAGGTGGTTTGGCTGGACGGATGAGGGTGCAGGAGCCCCACGTGGCAGCAGTCCTCCCTGCCACCCTCCTCACCTCCTGCACACTCAGTTCTACCAGGTAGCGCCAGGCCCACGGGGCTTCGAAGGAGCAGCAAGCGGCAGAGCAGGGTCTGGAGTCACGCTCAGCCAGGGTGGGCGCGTTGCTGGCAGAAGGAGGTTCAGGTGTGAGTCTGTTGGAAAACAGGACGGGCCCACACAGGCAGAGGTGGGGGACCCCTGAGAAGTCACCCTCCCACCCCTCACCCCCTTGTTGTTGGATGTCCACTCTGTAGCATCCCATAAGAGGGCCACCTGGTCATCATTTGATGTGCCAGGCAGGGGAACTCAGAACTTCCTGGAGCTCAGAGTCAGAAGACTAGGTCTACGGATTTACCTACAAGGAGCCAAACAGTCAACATCTTAGACTTCACTTTCCTTCTCTGAAATGGTGATGGTATTTCCCAATCGGCTGTTCACCAGCTGAGAGAGGGTCAGACAATACCACGGAAGTACTGTAAATTCTAATTCAGGAAACTATCCACTGTAAAATGTGATTGAAAACATCCTTGATCCAGTGCATCCAGCGAGCCCTTTGTGTCCTGGGGCTGTGGAGTGTTCCTGTTGTTTCTCACATGCTTCCCCCGCCCAAACCCGCAGGCCTCCACACAGGTCAGCTTTCCTGGGTGGGGCTCCTCTGCCAGCCAGTCTCCTGCTCCTCTCGGTCAGTACAGGCATGTCCCCAGTGCCTCCCTATCATCTCACTTGCTTTGCCGATTTCATGATTTCCTCTGCTTGTTTGCCGAATGCCCCATCCACCCTCACACTTACTAGATACAGAGCCTCGAGAGGCAGGGGTGTGTCTGTCTTGTTTCCTGCTATAACCCCATTGCTCAGCTCCCTTCCTCAGACATAGCAAGTGCTCAATAAATAATTGTTGAATGGCCTAATGGTCAACTGCCTCCCCTGTGCACACCCTGGTACCCAGGCTGCAAGGTGAATAAAGGTCAAAATAACTGAAGTCTATTGTGATATTTCCACTTCTGTCATTGCAGTTGTCCTGAAAATCTTGCAGGGTGGCATTGGTTAGTCTCGTCCCCTTCTTGACAAAATGCCCAAGCAACAGCCTGAAAATAATTCCGGGAGCTGAGCATACACCCGCCCTCAGTGATGCACAGCCTTGGGAAGAAGAGCAGCCACACATTTCCAGACACCAACCATTTCCCCTTTGAGCAGTGACATTTCTTTTAATTTTTTTTTTTTTGGATGGAAATGTCACCAAAATCTATCATGCACACCTTTCTCCTAGGAAGGTGGTGTGGTATAGTGAAATGAGTGTCGGCTTAGGGTCATTTGAACTAAGCTTAACTTTTGCCTGTACCATTTATTTGCTTCGTGGCCTGGGTCGACTCACTTAGCTTCTGCTCGTCTCCACTTCTATGTGTGCACAACGTGAAGACTGTTACCGCAATGTTTGGAGAGCACAAGCAGCATTGTGTACAGTGACAGACACACAGTAAGCGCTCACTCATGAAATGGAAGCTCGCGGCCTCTTTTAAATTGAAGACCCGTGTGTTTTGGGTAAACGGGACCAAGCAATAAACACGCATGGCTGCGAGAGGCTGCATCATGTAGACCTACTTGATCTGAGAGTCCCTGTGTCTGTTTTGTAGAGTATGACTTTCTTTAGGACTGTATCATTCGTGGCTAGTTCACTACATATTCCAAGTGCTTAGATAGTGCCTAAGACAGGGTGGATGTTTAATGCGAATGTTTGTTGAATGAATGCATCGTTTCTTACCCCCTGTGCCCTGCCTCATTCCTGGTACAGAAGGTACTGAGTGCCTGCTTGTTGAACTGAACCGAGCCAATTTGAAAGCTGTTCCACCCAATGCTCTGCTTCATTTCAAGGGACTGTAGTCCTGCTTCCAGGAGTTCTGAGCAAAACCAGCAGTCAACACTGCTGCCCTTGTGCAAAGTGCAGCTTGCTTAAAAGAGCTGGCCTCACTCCTGATACCGGGGACTTGCACTGCGCTGCTTAGCTACAGAGATGCTTCTGCCACCTGGGCACCGCTATGTTCCTGAACTCCAATAACCTCTCGTTCAGGTGTGCACAGCAGTGTAACCTTGATGGCAAATGCCTCTGTGAGACTCTTGCACTCTACATCCCTAAACTGGACCAGCCCCCAAGTCTTATCCCAGTTGTGATCTCTGAGCAGGTTGTTTTCAGAATTCAGCTAGTCTGTCCATCTGTCTGTTACTGGCAGTCACACATGGGAAGACGATCTTGCCAGGAGTCTATGTTCTGGTTCCCCAACCCCACTAACTACATTTGCCATGTGAGTTCCAGAAAGTTCTCTCCCATTTCATCTCACATCCCTATCAGCATGTTCCTTCTGAACACACCACCGTTTGGTAACAGGATCCTGGCTCAGAGGCCAGAGTCTTTAAACTGGCCTTAAGACTGCCTGCCGATCTTGCTTCCAGGAAGCCTTAGCTCCTGGCCAGTCTTGCCCACGGGCATGGCCAGTCACATGATTCAACTGGAGGCATGTATGGCGCAGAGAAAGGAAACTGCAAACTCTGGGTGAAGAACCCTCCTCACCTGACAGGAGCTCCCCGAGACTGAGCAGGCTTCAGCATCACTGTGATGGTGGTGTCTGTTTCATTCAGTGGGGTTTCTGTGTCGTACTCAGGCATCGATGGAGCTGGGCAAGGAACAGAGAGCACAGGTGAGCTGAGCACAGGTCCCAAACCCCACTCACCACCTCCCCTGGTGCCGTCCTTAAAGACACAGGGTGACTAGAGGCAGGAAGTTTGCAAAGGGTTTGGATGAGAAGCTTCCCAGGCTTTCAGCAAAGGAGGCCCTGACTCTCCCACAGCCCATAGTAGGTTCTTTCAAGGGGCATGAGTCCAGGGAAGGGGAGCAATGATGTAGCCAGTAAACCATATGAATCGAAGAGTTCCACATTGAATAAACAGATTCATGCTGGGGTTACAAGTGCTAACAAAAGAATGAAAGCAGAGTCAACATTGTTAAGCACATTTAAAATGCAAATTAAAGCTAAGATAAACTAGTTCACCTCTACCTTCTTTTTTTTTTACGAGACCTCCTCCCCGCCATACCCAACAGATAGGAGTGCAAAATAAATCGAATCCTTTGGGAACGTAATTTAGCCATTTGTATTAAGAGCTATTACAATCCACATCCCTTTTAATTCAGTTTTTCAATTTCTGAATTTAATCCCAAAGTTATAATCTGAACCAACGAATTAAACTTTATTTTGTAACATATTTATCGAAGCGTTACTTTACAAAAACATGGAAGCACCAAATATATCTAACCGCAGAGGAATGTTTAATTAAATTACGTCCATCCACTTGACAGAACATTATAATGAAAGCAATGTAGCAACATGGGAAACGCTTATGGGATAAGGATAAGTGAAAACATTAAGCTACGAAAAAACGTGTTTTTTTTTTTTGCATCACCATGTGCAAAATATGTATGTATGCAAACCAGAATTGCATAGATATTCTGAAAAATGAAAGTTGTAAAAAGGGTTCTGAGATAATTCTGCTTTGATGCTGTCTCGTGGTAGAGGGGGCCTGAGTGGTGATGGCAGTCTGCAAGCTCGGGCACTCATTCATTCATTCATCCACTCATTCATCAGACATTTCAGAAGAATCTGTGCTATGTCTCGCATTGGCAAAAAGAATACTCTTGAAAATAAATTTAAAAACCAATTTGCATGCAATACACACACACACACACACACACTATTTAATGAAATCCTGTGGGCAAATTATTTGATGACTTGCCACCTGGTTAATGTGGTTTTTACACTTTAGGAAGTTTATCATTTAGGTTTTCTTCATGAGATTACAAGGGTAACCCACTAGGGACTACATCGTCCTAGTTACTCCAATACCGCATGGTGACAGTTGGCTCTGACTCTTGAAGGAAAGCTAGAAAGGGTTGGGGGCAGTGAAACAACCTTTTTTCCTTTTCCCTTCCTAGAAGAGATACCTGAAATTTTGGTGGCGATCCGAGTGGTGACAGGGGGCCCAAAGCCCTTTGCTGTGCTGGCCTTGATGGTGAAGGAGTAGGTGGTCCCTGGGTACAGACCCACAAAGAGGTGGTGGGTTTCGTTCCGAAGCTTGAACACTTTTCCCCTCTGGCTGGACAGGTCGGCGCTCGGGTCCAGTGAGCCAACAGCCTTGTAGTTGATCTGCAGGACAAGGCAGCAGAGAAACAAGTAAATACCCCACTGAGGAAGCTGCATGGATCTCATTTGGAGGAGCACCAGGGGAGGAAAGGGAAGGGCATGTGAGTTTGGACAGCAAGTTCTGCTAAGATCCCTGTTACCACCCACTTTACAGATTATCCCAGCCTCCAAATACTCCACTGCCGACGTGCTGGAGCACTGCTGGCCAATAAAAACAGAATGCCAGCCACATGTGTCAATTTTGCATTTTCTAGCAGTCACAGCAAAAGAAGTAATAAAGAAAGTGAAATTAATTTTCATACTATATCTTGAGCCCAATATATCCAAAATATTATCATTTCAGTCTGTAATCAATGTGAAAAAATTCAATGTGGTAGTTTATATTCTGTTATTCATATTAAGGCTTATTCATATTAAGTCATATTAAGTCTTTTACTCATATTAAGTCTTAGAAATCTGGTATGTCTTTTACCCTTACAGCACATCTTAACTTGGACTAGTCACATTTCAAAAGTGCAGTAGCCCCGTGCAGCTACTGGCCGGCGCATGGGACAGAGCAGCTGTTGGGCAGAGTCCACGTGTAGCATCCCAATAAGAATTATTTAGAAGGCCTGTTACAAATGCAGATCACGGGTCCCATACGCCACTTGAATGGTGTTTGCTGATGGATACTTTCTCGTGCATTATCTTGGTTGTCTTCCTCAAAACCTTGGGGGCATCGAGATAGTTATTCTCATTTCTTGATGAGAAAACTGAGGCTCAACTGGAAGCATTTTGCATTAAATCAGCACTTTTCAAACTATCTATGGCAAGCTTTACTTATAGTGCTTTCCAGTCCACTGCAGACTGAAAATAATTCAAAGATCAAGCTCCACGTGACTTATCATGTGAGTCTGTCAATAACCAAACTGGTCTACACTCTGTGGAACGATTTCCGTTCACTGCTCACTGATCGCACGCTTGGGGGTCACAGCAATGTCAAGGTATTATACAAGTTTGGAAGTGCTCACTCTCAATAAGTTCTGCACTTGCCCTGTGGTGAAAATAACCCGCAGTTGGTAGCCTGGCGTTGGCTGCATGAATCACACTTTCAAGTGTCACATCTCTAAACTACACAGCTGTTAAGTGGCAAACTTAGGAGTTTTCATTTGTCTTATCTAGTTTTTTTCCATCAGAACTGTTTTATTAAAGTATAACATACATACAGAAAAATATACAGGTTGATGAATTTTTGCAAATTGGACACAGTCATATAGCCAAGAACCCGACTATTACCAGGTCCAAGACTTTCCCCTCCCATTTCCTTCCAATCCTATCTGCCTATCGCCAGCAAGGATCACCTCTGTCTGACTTCTAACAGCGTAGACTAATTTTGGCTGTTTCTGAATTTTATATAAATGAAATCCTATGGTATCTGCTCTTTTGTGTCTGGCTTCTTTCTCTCAGCATGCTGTCTGTGAGATGCATACATGCTGGCATGTATAGTTGCAAATCACGCATTCTCATGCTGATTTGATAATCTATTGCTGACGCTGGACTAAACCCAGGGCTTTCTAACTCCAAAGCCTGTGCTCTTTACACTATGCCCCACTGTCTGGCCTCGAGACACAGTTGAGTGGTTGAAGAATCCATTCATTCATCCACTTATTTGCTGCACAGCATTTCTTGCATATTCCCGTATTCTAGGCCTTGCATTTGGGGGCTCCCAAATGAACACACGCCAGGCTCTGTCCTCAGGTGGCTTCCATTCTGAGGGAGGCAAGCCAGATGTAGACAGCTGACATCATTTTATTTTCAGTCAAGAATGTCCCATACTTACAGGATGGCCAAACCCAGACAGAAAAGGGACCACACCAACTTTACTTCAAAACTAAGTGATTTTCTTTTTCTGGCAGGGGAAGAAAATGTTTTGGAGGAAGAGGTGATTTCTTTCTTCCGTGTTAAGCAGTAGTGGTGTGACAATTGATGCCACCTCCTCAAGGACAGAGGCCAGACTTTGCCTGGAGCAGAGTGAGCCCAGGAGGAGAAAGGCAGGGAGCTGAAGCCTTTGGGCTTTTCGCAATCAGAACACAAGCATGTGCATCCATCATGCAGGTGGCCGCCGGCTCTAGGTTGCTCTGGTGGACCTGTCCACAGCAGCCCCTCTGGTCACTCCTGTCACCCCAGCCCTTCTCAGAGGCAAGTACTGCAGGCATCTGCCTCTCTGCACTTGAGGACTTTATGGGTGCTCGCTGGGAGTGTGGGGTCATTAACACCCCCAGCAGCAACTGATGGGTGAATTCCCCAGGCCCCACTGATACCCCTGCAGCACCCCAGTTTCCCCGAGGGGT
Organism: Lepilemur ruficaudatus; assembly: GCA_963574885.1. Classification (NCBI taxonomy): domain Eukaryota; kingdom Metazoa; phylum Chordata; class Mammalia; order Primates; family Lepilemuridae; genus Lepilemur; species Lepilemur ruficaudatus. The sequence goes on from CAUYRT010094995.1 coordinate 23,359, forward strand.
TCAGCTCCGCTTGTTTCCAAAGGTAGCTGGCTTGAAAACACCCTGATCGTTAGCGGCTTTCCTTTCTCTTTACCACCTTCTACTCCTTTGTTGGTGTTTCTTTAACTTTTCAGCAATCTGCTCGTATTCAAGGGTCTGCTTCTGAGAACTGTCAGACTAAGACCAAGCGCTCAGGTCAGAGTCTCAGGAGAGAGCAAAACTCAAACCTGGAGGATGATACAGAGTCAGAGCAGAGGAAGGAGCGTTCTAGGTTCAGAGCAGAGGAAACTGCCCGGGCAAAGGCCTGGGGAGAGAAAAGGCTTAAACAAAGCAAAGTCCAGCGGGCAAGTGGAGCTTTCAGTGTGAGGTTGGATTCTGCTTTTCCCTGCTGGCAGAAGAGGGGGGCTGATCAGAGGGTTCTGCTGGTGGCAAGTACCCCCAGCATCCCAGCGGAGAGCACGTGCCCTTGCATTCTCTCAAAATTCTGTCCCTGTCCCCCTGCCTGCGCTGGCGGCAACTACATTGATATACAGACACTGGGAGGTAAAACTCATGCCTTATTTACTAGCCAATTCTTCTCCTGCGCTCCAAATTCAATCCAAAAGCAACTTAATTTCCACCGAGCTGTCAATTTAATATACCGCGCTCCCCTGCTCTCCTAACCTTCCCTGGTATTACAGGATCCTCACTTACTTGTAATGAAACACTATGAATAAATCAATGTATGTTAATATAGCATGTCTTCAATTTTTTATGAAGGGCTTCACCAAATCTAATTCCCACTGCTTTGTCAGAAACAGTCTTTGAAAAATTTAACTTGCAAGTTTTACGAAGTTAGTCGGGGATCGGGGCTGGGGCGGGAAAAAAGAAAGGTGAGAAAAATGGAATGGGATGGTGCTGTGGTCGTAAATGTGTAATGAAATATGAATCTTCGTTTGTAAGTGGAGAGAAGGGAAGATTTGTTAGAATAGCGAACATAAAATAGAGGGTTAGTGGAAGAAAGGGTGCTGAGCTGCACATCAACCCCGGGCTCCAGGGATGAGCTTTGGCTGCAATAAAGTTCTCAAGGGTGTCCTCCTCCCTTCTGGTTGCTGAGAGTGGGACCCAGAGCCAGAAATCAGAGCGAGCACTTCATAATAAAACTCCAATCTTGTCACAAGAACAATGGTCTCTCACAGCTCTTAGGGTGAAGATCACATTCTTAACCTGGGGTCTTAATGAGCTCACTGCATAGGCTGCCCTCCCCTGCCCTCCGTCTTGCACCACAAGCCTTATTTACGTACCTGAAAAGAGCCATGGCCAGTTCTGCCACAGGGCCTTTGCACCAGCTGTTCTGCCAGCTTGGAACACCTCTTTCTTTCCATGTCCCTCCTTTGCCTAATTCATGACTCCTCATACTTAGACCTCACTTAATATGACCCTTTTTATGGGCATCTTCTCTGACTCCCAGATTCTCCTATTTTACGTTCCCAGAGTCACATGTCTGTCCTTTGAGCCACTGACTTTACATGTAACAATACAAGTACTTCAACAGTGAGTTCCTTTTCCACTGGCCTTGAGATTGAACAAAATACAGCCTACCAGCCAAAGTCCACCCATCATCTGTTTTTGTAAACAAAGTTTTATTGGAACACAGCCACACCATTCATTTATGTACTGTCTGTGGCTGCTTTCACATACAAAGTATGTGAAAGTAGTTGCAACAGACGCCCTACGGCCCACACAGCCTAAAACACTCACTCTCTGGCCCTTCATAGAAGAAGTTTGCTGACCCCTGTATTAGACTTTAAGCTCCAAGAAGGCAAGGATCTTATCTGGTGTTTATTCCACATTTCATCTCCTTACATGTATAAATGAATGATCAGATTAGCTGTGTGGCTTGAGTAATTTGCTTAACCTCTCTGAGCCTCCAGTTCTTCAAGGGTAAAAGCTAATTCTAATTAGTTTTGGTCTTAATTTATGTTGTGGGGTCACATGCAGCTTCTTTGCTCCTGGGAGACAAGCCCTTTGTGCAGGAGTGAGGCTCCAGCGAGTCCACAGGTGGCTCTAGCTTCCACACCAAGGCTCCCGCTCCAATGGATCAGGGTACATCTTCCAAAGAACAGGTGGCTCTTCCACCTGGGCTTCGGGAGAGGGCAAGAGAGCAGGGAGAACAGAAGGAAAGAATTTCCCTCAAAGAATCCTGTCAGAAAGGGCTTGTTTGTCTCCTGAACGTGCTTGGGTTGAGCCGCGCTGTGCTCTGGGCACTGGGAGAGGCATGGGGTAAAAATACATCAGTTTCACACGCAGACAGAATAGGTGACAAGATTCAGGTTTAGAGGATGAGGTGGCACATGGGGGCTAAGGGAAGAGATGAGATAAAGTGGGGATGAGAGAAGTCGCCAGAACTCAGAAACAAGTGGTTGGAAGATGCAATCATGACAAAAGCCACCTTTTTGGAACACTCACTACATGCCAGGCACTGAGAGTGGGGTCTCCTGTAAAAAAAGTATCTCATTTAATCTTCAAAAAATAATATGGATTTTTTTTTCTGGTTATTCCCATTCCTCAGCTGAGGAAACTGAGGCCAAGAAAGGTGACATGGTGAAAGCGTGAGCTGGGGAAGGGCAGCAGCTAGGAGTGCCATCTGGGCAGCATGCTGGAAGGACAGGTGGTGACACCTCCCCTAGGACATTAAGTGTTCTCTGCTGCCTCTGCTGCCTTCACTTGACCACAGCCCCATCTCTCACCCGGTGCGTGAATGTCAGTGCCATGTGTGGTAGGGGACACACACACAGGGTGGCCCCGGAGGATCAGAAGTTTATTCAAAGAGATCACTCCCAAAGAAATGGCCCCAACTTGAGAAAACACACTATGATTTTATCAAACTCAGTACTCGTATTACATACTGATACACATGTCAGGTTAAAAACAGGGCGTTCACGTGAGCATCATGATCAGAGGCAAGCTGGCATTGAACCAACAATCAAGTGGAATTTTAAAAACACCGAGAACACTCGGCAGCATTAGCTGTCAGTGACAGTAGTGGAAACTGAGTCAAGGCCTGCCCACCCACAGCCTGATGTTCCAGAAGCATCCCCTGTAGCTTAGCACCTTTCCCTCTTGCTACTACATGTGTGTCCTCATCCTAAACGCTTTGGGAGGATCAGCGCCTACGTTATCCATCCCGTCTGTGCCTGACCTTCTCCAGTGGCTTCCAGCTCGTACTCTGCAAGTCTCAACACAGTGAAAGTTTAACAAGCCTACAGGTAAAATAGATCAACATGGTTGGTTTATCAAACAACGGGTTACATTCATTTTTTTTAAGCTCTAAACAACTGGTTAAAATATTTTCTTCCTTTTTTCAATCCACAGTAAAAGTATCTGCAGGCTATGGTCTTTGTCATCTTGGTGGCCTCAGAGGCAACTGGTAAACAAGAGACCAGCTCAAGGTAATCTCCTCTTGTTGGAAAGTGCAGTGTTGGCTCTTCGGTTTCCAGACAATTTAAAAATACAGCACGAACCCATTTCTTCCACAGAACACTGCAGCTCCACAGACGTCTGCAATGCAAGTGCCAGGGACTTCTAGGCCAGGGTGCCCTTGTGTTTTTCCTAGAAAGCCAGGACTATAATGCCAACAGGCGAGTGACTATGACTGATACTCATCCTGCCGTTCCTGGTGCTTCTCAGACGGTGGAGCCAGCATGGGTGTGAGCACCTGCTGCTTTTGTGCACAAGCAGCAATTGCTTTGCTTTTGCTTCTGTTGAGATTTGCTCATTGTCTCTATCCACAAATGCTCACTGATAGCCCACTTTGTTCTAGACTCTGTGCCGGGCTCCGGGGAGGGGAGACGTAGATGGAGAAGACACAGTTCCTGACTTTGGGGACAAACGTAGGCATCAATGGGTATCGCGGGGAGCCAAGTCCTCTGGGAGCATAGCTGTGGGAGTCACTGGTTCTGCCAGAGAAAGAGAGGACAGCCTCCCAGAGAAGCTGTGAGAGCGTTGGGCTAGGCCGGCGGTCCTCACCAGGCGGAGCATACAGTGATCATGGGACCTGCTAAAACATAGCAGTGCGCGGGCTCCACACAGGAGCAGTCACACCCTGCTCTCTGGATACAGGTGCCTGGGCACTGATACATTTTTAAAGCTTCCCAGGAGATTCAGCCAGGCAGCCACAGCTGAGCATGGTGGGAGCTGGGGGGACTTGGGGAAAAGAGGGAATTAGGCGAAAGAATTGTGAGATGCGGCATTTGCCAAGGAGAGGAGTCCGAAAACGGCCTGCGGGAGGGAACCAGAACGTCACTGCTGGAGCACCACAGTGGCAGTTGCCACAGGCAGGATGCATCGATGGATGCTAACATGGGTGGGGAAACTAAGGCCAAACAACATTTGCACAGTCTCAAAGCACCTTCCCCCAAATTCATGAGTCACTTTTGTGGTTTTACCATAAGTCCAGAAATTCTTTGATATGCTTCCTAATTCGTCTCTCTTTGAGGGGGGGCCAGACCCAGTGACTCACTTTGAATGAATGGAGGATGGAAAGGGGAAAAATACAGTAGCTTTGAAGTGGAGAAACGTGGAAAGCACCATCTTCAGCACACGACCAAGGTGCGCATCCCCCGTGATAAGTCTTGCTGAGATCACGTGGCCACTAATGTGACGTGGTAAGCAGGGCGCGTTCCTTCCGTGGTTTTCTTCCTCATAACCTCGGTTCACTAATGAGAAAACATCAGGCAAATTCAGACTGAGCACTGAACCGTACTGTCAAATAGTGTCAAGGTCACAGAAAGACAAGGAAAGGTCGAGAAAAGGTTATGGGTTGGGGAACAAGGAGACACGACAACTATTTAATAAACGCTACATGGGAGCCTGGAAGAGAAAAAAGCACGTCCATGGAAAAACAAGGAAATCTGAAAAAAGTCTAAAGTGTAGTTAATAGCAATTCACTGAACAGGAATTCTTAGTTTTGATAAATATACCATAGTTATGTAAGATGTTAACATTAGGGGAAGTGTGTGAAGGTTATAAAACTGTATTTTTTTTGCAACTTCTCTGTAAATTTATAATATTTCAAAATAAATTATTTACAAAACAACAACAAATGGTGTGCCGGGCTTTGGCACCTGGGAGAGTTTTTGCGGCTGCAGAATAGAATCGACGGCAAATATTCATTGAGTTCTTGACTAGGTGCTCAGCCAGGTGCGAGGCACTGGGGAGTCTTCAGAAACTGCAGTCCAGTGAGGGAAGCAGGTGTGAGCCACAGGAATGAGTGGGGAAGGCAAGTAAGATTCCTGCTCTTAAGAAGGGAAGGTGCCTCTTGGCAGCATGTAACACAGAAAACTGATTGAGTCTCTGGGGCCAGAAGCCTTCCCCACAGGGCATGAAGGGGTTAACCAGGTGTGGTGGGTGGGAGAAGGGTGGAGGAAGTGATAGGAGACAGTGTAGAGGGAAGGAAAGAGAAAGCAGGAGAGATGCTCCAGGGCAGGACCACTGCTGGTCTAAGCGGTGTTTTCCTGTAAAGTAGAAAAAGGTGGCTCCCCCCAGTCTCACCCCGCTGTACTTCAGTGAGCTGATGGTGCCTTTCTTAATACCTAGTTATGTTCCTCCTGCCAGACACAGATGAGAGCTTAATAAATTTCATCCCCTTGGCTGTCTTTCTTTGTGCAGTGGACAAACTGTGCAACAGCACATGGCATCCTTGCTGCGGTCAGAGCATGGAAGTCTTTATGGGACTACTCAAGTGCTTAGATTTTTATCCTGAGGGTAATACAGAGCCATTTAAAGGGGAAGATAGGTGATCAAGAGAGATACATGGTCACACTTGTGTTTTAGAACAGCGTTACAGACAGTGCTGCAGACAGAACAGCATCAAGTATCACCTGGAACTTGTTAGGGATACAGATTCATGGGCGCATCCCAGATCTACTGATCAGAACATCTGGGGCTGAGGCCCAGAACTCTGTGTTTCAGAAGTTCTCCTGGTGACTCTCCTGCATGTTGACTTTGGAGAAGGAAGTTCTCAAGTGTGGGGATGAAGGATTAAACTGACTGTTGGAATAATGCAGGGGACCCTTGGAAGGTCTGGTTCTCATCCAGATGACAGATGACAAAGAAGGCCTGGTGTAGCCCAGAAGCAGAGAGGATGGAGAAAAGGTGACTGGAGTCACTCTGAGAGCGTCAAGTCCTGGCTGGAGAAAAATGAGGTCCCTAGAAATGTAGGGAAAGATTAAGCCAACACAAGGCACAAGACCTGGAGGGGGATGAGCCTCCTGCGGCTGGAAACCACTAGGGAAGACCTGCAAGTCTTCACTAGCCTCATGCTTCTGATGCTGCTGACGTTCAGGAAGGCAAGGAGTGTGGGTCTCAGCCTGCAGGGAGGGAAGACCACTTGGCCTTTAGACTTGCAGAACCTGTGTTGAAACCCAGATCCGCCACTTACCAAGAGTTGAGTGACCAGGGCTCTATTTTGTAACCTCACCAGCCACAGTGCTCTGATGATAAATGGATAAAGTGACATAGTCTCTGGACAGTACCTGCCAGGCTTCTCTGGTTCCCAACGCTGAGCTCCAGGGTCAGAGGCCCAGCCTGTGGGTGTGGTTGTCTGTGCCAGGGCTGCCTGGGCTGCACCCCCTCCCCAGTGCTGCCAGCACAGGGACTCATGCCTGTGGTCGCTGCCATGACAGCCCTGCTGCAGCCCTGCAGGGAGCTGCCCTAGTCTGGTGTGGACTCCTTTGGTCGTCACGGATCAGAGAGGTGCTTCAGAAGGGGGAGTCAGCTTATTTGCCCAACACGGCTTTTGCTGTTTCCCATTAACATCCTCTTCTCTGACTTCAGCTGGCTTCCTCTTGGCTCTGGGATCAAACACTGGGAGACAAGCTCAGAGTGCAGCCAGCTCAGGGTCTTTAGTGTTCACCATCCAGCAACCCAAACAGCAAGTTTGGCCAGTGGGTGATAATTACAAGATCTAACATTTATGGTGCTTATCAGGCACCCCACTCTCTTCCCTGCCCTCCCCTCAGCTACCAGACAGACTTTGGTGTGTGTTCCTGTCAGTAGGTTCTCCCTCCAGCAGCACCCCAGGCCCCTCTGATCCTTTACACTGGGCTATCTCCCAGTTTTCTTGCCTCCCCTCCCCTGCCCCACATGGGAAGGATATTCTGAGTTTCACTCTTTCCAACTGCTCTGAATTTCAAAGAATGCAGCCAGAGTCCCATAACAGAGCCACCATCAACTCAGATGGCTCTAAGCTCTTTCTTCCTAAACTATCATAATGCAGCTTAATAATGTGAAGCTTAAACCCCCTTTCAGCTTTTAATCTCATGCTGGGGTGTCCTGGGTGCTATGATTTTGTTATTTTTTCACAGAAACCTTCTTGCTTAATGAGTCTGTCTAGCGCTATTCCCAGTGGCTTTTAGTCTGCGTGGCAATACTTCCTGGGTTTCCGAATGTAAGCTGCTTGCCTTCCAACTTCACACTCAGCTGATTTTTGTTCTGCTAGGGTTAACCTGGTTAAGTTGCTAAACTGCATGACCAATTCCTCTCCAGTTGGCTTTTGGCATGGAGATTCGAGAACCTAAATAATCCTATGACCCTGCTCCCTAGAACCTTGCAGCCACATCAACAGCCATTCTAACAGAAGCAGCCTGGAAAAAATCCTTCATTAAGGGCAAAGCCTGGATTTTATTTATTTATTGCAATAATTGCCAAGCACCCAGCTTGGCATAGAGAAGGAGTCATTAAGGGTTACTGAATAAATGAGGATTAAGAATGAAAATGTAACAAATCCTGAACGTTGTACAACTGGGATTTGGAATGAGGTCATTCTGATGCTGAAGCCCAGCATTCTCCACCCCAACCTTCCACCTTGCCTCAGTCTCTCTGTGCACACCCCTGTGTGGACAGTTTCTAGGGCAAGGGATTGATTGAGGGGAGGATGTCAGACCACAAGGCTTTGCAGTGGGGTCTGTCTGAGCCTGCCTCCCCTAGGAGGGGCTTGATTAGCTTCCCCAGCAGCTGGGTCCATGCCTGTCTGGCACATAGTTGGTGCTCAAAAATTACATATTTAATAATTAATGAGGCCCAAGCTGATGAAGGTCTTCTTTTCTTGCGTGTGAGTTTCCAAATCTGTATAAATAGACAGTCCCTTTGGTACTTTTCCCATTTTGAGTGGTTTTTAAAAATAGCCACAGATCTGTGACACTCCTCTCATCAAAAGGTGGAGTTTATGTCCCCCCCTTCAAGTCCTAAAGGACCTGCAACTGCTTTGACCAATAGAATGTGGAGGATGTGATGTTCTGTGACTTCTAAGACTGGGTTGTAAAAGGCAATGCAGTTCCTGACTTGTCCATGGAGAAGTCCACACGTACAGCATCTGAGCTGCTGTGTAGGAAGTCTGCATCCCCTGGGGCCACCATGTGTGAGCACAGACAGGGCACAGGATGGGGCCGTGTGTGCATGTTCACTCGGGTCGACAGCCCCAGCTAAGTGCAGTCACCTAGGCACCAGGCTGCTGAGTGGGGAAGCCTACAGGTGATACCAGTTCTCAGCTGCCTGGGCACCACCCCTCGTCATTTGAGTCTCCTTGGCTGAGACCCTAGACATGGTGGGGCTGAAACAAGCCATCCCTGATGTGCCTCTCAAAGTCCTGACCCACAGTATCTGTCAGCCTAACAAAGTTGTGGTTTGATGCCACTAAATTTTGGGGTGGTTTGAGACCAGCAGTAGTAACTAAAACATCATTTGTTCATTAGACTTGAGAGTTTCTTGAGAGCATGGGCAACATTTTATACTCTTTTGTACCCACAAAAGGAAACAGAGTATATGCTCAACAAATACTTTCTGCCTTCTTTTTTTTTTTTGAGACAAAGTTTCACTCTGTTGCCCGGGCTAGAATACTGCGGCATCAGCCTAGCTCACAGCAACCTCAAACTCCTGGGCTCAAGTGATCCTCCTGCCTCAGCCTCCCGAGTAGCTGGGACTACGGGCATGCGCCACCATGCCCGGCTAATTTTTTTCTATATATGTTTAGTCGGCCAATTACTTTCTTTCTATTTTTAGTAGAAATGGGGTCTCACTCTTGCTCAGGCTGGTTTTGAACTCCTGACCTTGAGCGATCCTCCTGCCTAGGATTACAGGTGTGAGCCACCGCGCCCGGCCACTTTCTGCCTTCTTAGCCACATGATCAAAGGTTACAGCACCACCAGCATATCACTTGTGCGATATTTTTGCCAAAATGCATAATCTCAATCTAATCATGAGAAAACGTCAGAAAAAAATAAATTAAAGGACAGTTTACAAAACAACTGACCAGTATTCTTCAAAAGTGCCAAGGTCATAGAAGACAAAGGAAGACTGAGGCGGTATCCTAGACTGGAGGAGACTAAGGGACAATAGCTAAGTGAAACAGAGGAACGTGGACAGAATCCCGGATTGGAGAAAAGGACATTAATTGGAAGATAAATGAAATTCACATATCAGAGATTATAATACTCGTCATATTGTATTAATAGTTTGAGGAATTCATCAATGTTAATTTCCTGGTTTTAATCATCATACTGTGTTTATGGAAAATGCTAGCATGAGGGGAAGCCAGTTGATGGGTCTATAGGAATTCTCTGCATGCATTTCACAATTTTTCCATAAGTATAAAGTTATTTCAAAATTAAATACTTTTTAAAAGGAGAACAGATAAAAAAATCTGTGCAAAGACCCCTTGATTGGCTAATCTGGAATCATGGAACCACGAGGTCAGAAGCCAAAGGCTCACCTCTCTGCTCCCCACATTCTTGTAGCAATTTAGTACAATAATAATAACAATCTGAGTGAACATTTAGGACCACTCACTGTTTGCCAGCTGCCTTGCCTGCCAAGGGCTTTTCATGCATTACTCGTTTCAACCTACCTAATGGATACAATGGATACTCTCTGGGACATGGGTACAGTTATAACCCTGACTCAAGCATAACAAAATTGATACATGTAAACAAAAACATCAGTACTCCCCCAATAGTTTGAAATTTAAAAAAACCCTCTTAAGTGTATGAGGCTACCACCACTACTGTTCTCATTTTGCAGGTAAGGAAACTAAGGCTTAGGAGAATAACTTTCCAGAGTTCTCACAGATGGTAAGAAGCAGAGCCAGGCTTTTAGACCCAGGCAGCATGAATCTAGAATCCACCTGCTTAACCTCTGCCCTTTTGCAATCATTAAGAGTGGTTAGTCTTGCTTCCAAGATCCTAGAGAACAGAAACTGCTCTGGGAGCCTATCTGTTAGAGGATCAGATGAAGTGAAAAGACATGCCAGGAGTTTGGAGGGGCAGGAAGAGATTCTGGCTAGAGGGTTGGGTGTACAGGGGCCAAAGTTAAGAGGAAGTGGGGTGGAAGTAAATTTGGGGAGTTGGGGGAGATCAGGGAACCTGAGGCCAGTTTGTATTTCCCAAGCACCCCAGATGGTTTTCCTGACAAGCTTGGAACTTTTTGCCTCCTTGTCAGAGGAGAAGGCAGAGCAGACTGAGAGGCCTTTCTAAGGAGAAATCCATTGATCACATAATCACACATTCTGGGTCAGTGGGGGGCTGAAGGCTGAAGTTTCACTCTATTGGGCTTTCCTTTCATTCAGCATTTTTCTCATGAAATTAAAATGGAATTGATTTTCTCCTCCGCTAAATTAGGCATAGGAAATGAATAAAAGTGTGGGCATATTGGAGATCCAAGCACCAATTCAACCCAGCAAAGAAACATTTGTAAGACCTTTTATTAGCCCCTATATATTATGGGAAGATTTTATAAAATCCTATTTTTTTTTTTTTGGTTCTGTTTTTCTCCCTACTTGGTTAAAATGATCATTTATTCTAACCTTCTCTCTAGCTTGTTTATCTCAGGTTAGAAGCTCTCTTTTCCTAACTTTGCCCCTGTGGTATTTCCCTAGAAGCAGACACACAGCAGGTGACACCGAATTTATGGAACTGTCATTTCTGGTGAAATGGGTCCGCTGGGGACCCCACATCCACCTAACCTGCAGTGATCCCAGGCTCATAGCAGGTCCAGAATCGAACTCACAGGTGGAGGGAGTTTCTCTATTTACAAAGTGCTCACAGGAGCCTGGGGCAGGAGGAAACTGAGGCTCAGAGAGGTCAAGAGGCTTGCCAAAGGCCACACAGTAAGTGCTTCTTAAAGGAGGCAGCTGCGAGATAAGACAGCAACATGCAGAGGGGGTCTGAAGACTTGGGTGTAAATCCCCTTGTGCTTTCTCCTAGCAGATGGTCCTTTGGAGCAGCACTGCCCACTAGAAATAGAGTGGGAGCCACATTTGTGATTTTATATTTTCTAGGATCCAAACAGAAAACAGTGAAAAGAAAAAGGCAAAATTAAGTTTAGTAATATATTTTATTTAACCCAAGATAGCCATAATGTTATTATTCCAACATGTAATCAACACAACATTATCAAGGAGATATTTTACATTCTGTTATTTCTTCTAAGTGTTCGAAATCCAGGGTGTATTTTACACTCCCTGCACATTCTGATTCGGACTAGCCACAATTTAAGTGTGCGATAACCACTTGTAGCTAGTGGCTAGAACATGCTGGTCCAGACCAGGGTTTCTTAACTTTTTTCTTATTTAGACCTTTTATTCTCTGTTGTGCCCTCATGAAGTTTTAATTCTACACATAAGTTGTGTAGCTGTATACGGACCCTATGCATATCTGTACAGCTGTGTGTGTATTTTATACATATTATGCATATGCCTAAGAAACGGGCAATTTTTTCCCACACCCTGCCCCTACTCCTACCACCAAGAACCAACTCTCACCTCTTGGGGATGATGGCGTCCCCTTGAGAATGCATGGTCTAGAGTAAGCAGTAACAACCCTGAGCCTTTGACTCTCATCTGCAAAACCAGGATAAATGAGCACTAAGTGAGGCAGTTCTTATTGGAAAGTGTCCACTGGTGCCAAGTGTGGCACTGATGCACTGATGCCACTGAGTTGGACGACTGCTTCCAACACATTCCCTCCCACTTTGAGGGCAGTGCCCAGGAGTTAGGCCCCCTCCTCACCTGCAGGCAGTTGCCAGGAAGATGTGTTATTTGCCCGTGAACCACTCCCTCCTGCTCCGGGGGACTTCCCAAAGCTTTCACATCTGGAAAGAGGGGCTCTGTCTTTCAGCCTGGCCACAGCCCAGCCTAGGCCAGCAGGACCTTGCGGACCACGACTTCAGTGCCTTCCCTCTCCTCGTGGACACCTAACTGATGTAAAAAGTCCAGAGGGCCCCCCTGAGGGCAACCTAGGTCTCTAGCACACAGACCAGGCCTTTCTTCCCTCCCCTGGGTGCCCACTGGCATAAGGGTAGTGGCCAGGCTTGTTCTCTCTGTAGAGACACCTGCTACCTGATCCAATTGCTCCCTGCTCCCAGTCCCAGTCTACCCCAGGATTGAGAGGTTGCTAACTTGGGCTATGTGGTTTTCTTCTGCAGCTCCCGAGAAACTGTGGCTCTTGCTTTCCTTCCCATTCCCCCCTTCCCACTGGCCAACAGGGTCTGTTTCTGCATCTGTGGCTCCCAAGAAGCTCTAACATGCCATCCACAACTCTGCCATCATTGTCCAGTTCTTCTTCTGCCCCATCTGAGTGAGACATGCCCCTAGGGGCAGTGGCAGGGGTCACCTGGGAAGAATCTGGAACACCTTTGGAGACAGGAGCTCGGTCTCTCTCACTCACCCTGGGCGTCTGCCTCTGAACAGTGCTGCAAGAACACGGTGCTGGGCTCAGACAAGGCCGGCTTCCGCTCCTAGCCCCTCCCCTGATTACAGTGACTACGCAGCACACAGGAGTGGAGCTCATTTCAAAGGCTGTGAACTTGATCTCCTAAGCTGGGGATTGCAGAGTGAAACCCAGGAAGTAAGCAGTCTGATTGCCTGGACTTCCAGAGCCACGCCTCGTTAGGCACCCACTGTAGAGAGAAGCCAAACTACAAACTGGAAAGGAAAATGACTTTGGGATTTTGTCTTTATTTATTTATTTATTTGCCTTATAATACAGTGTAGTTTTTTGGTTCTTGTGTTTCTTTATAGATACGATCCTTCCCCCACCTTTTATTCGAGAAGAGCGTTCAAAATAGAAAGGAAGTGTTTTGAATTGTATCCTAAAGACTCAAGGAGAACAAAAGGAAGAACTTTCAGATTATGAAAGGCAATGTGTACTTGATTAGCAGTGTGACCTTGATCTCAGGTGGGCAGGGCTGGTTTTAGGCTAGGATGCCTAGCACCTGGGTGGCTTCAACAAGACTCAGTTCCAACATCAAGAAAAAAGGTTTTTCATGAAATTAAAATGTGCCCATGCATATAAGAGGCCTTGGAAATGCTCAGCTCTGAGTCAAATACCAAATGGGTCAGTCAGACCTGAATTTACAACAGGAGAGAGGGTCTTTGAGGGAAACTGCAGACTCATTCCACTGGAGTCCACAAATATCTATTGGGCAGTAATAAAAACTAGCCAACATTTTAGGCACCTGAGATACACCAGTGAACAAACCAATAAAGATCCCCGCCTCCCTGGAGTATACCTTATAGTTGCCAGGAAGGTAAGAGGAGAGGAGAAAATTACAGTAAGCATAATAATATGTCATTCATTTGGTACGTTAGCAGGTAATAAGTGCTCTAGTGAACAAAAGGAAAGGAAACGCCCAGCAGAGCAGGGTAAGGGGTGCAGAGAGCTGGGGAGATGGGGCTGGGGCAGCATCAAACAGACTCAAGTGCAATTTGAGCGAGGATGTCACAGAGGTGACAGTGACAGTGGAGGGGTCAGATGAGTGGGTATCTAAGAGAAGAGCTTTCCAGGAGGGAAGAGTGGGAGGGGGGTCAGAGAGGTCTACGGGGCCTGCACAAACCTCTGTGAGTCCTTGTGAGACTTAGGAGTCTGGTCTGCTGGACTGGGGGCCACTGCAAGTCATGACAACCAGCCACAAAGTCTGACCTGGGGTTGACAATGGGCTGGGGGGATGGGACTTTGACCAGAAAGGTAACTGCTCCAACTCAGGGCAGAGATGCAGGGCCCCAGGACCTCCCAGGATTCCTCCACCCAGGCTCTGGGCCATGGGCACCTGGAGGAATGGGGTGGTATGTGGGTCTTACTTCCATACCCTCATGGCCCAGAACATGCGGCAGAGCCCCGTCTCTGGACCCTGCCCTCCGGCCTAGCCACCTGGTTCAGCACCACACAAGTCCTCTTGCAGGGCCCCTGCTCGGGGAGTGTGGGGAGAATGGGGGTGGGGGCGTGGATTACACTCAGGACAGGGAAAATGAATACAAAATTCAGGGTGCCAAGGGGGCACATAAGATGACCATTGCTCATCCAGTATGGCCATCCCCAAACCTCAGGAGTGTGGAGCTTGATTTGAAGACATCAGAGATTATTATAAGCTGTGCTCCCTGAAGGGGGCATTTCCCGGAACTTTTGCAGGAGTAACCTCTAGTTTCAGCCTCGCAGAGACCCTGAGATCGCAATGCTCTTCAAGTAGCGGGGTCAGGGCTAGGGCCGAGCAGAGCTTCAGAGACAAGGCATACTGCTGCGGCAATATTTAAAGAAGCGTAAACTCTCTGTGAGATGCACAGCTAGAACTCCAGCCTCCGATCAAGATTCAGAGCTCACAAATCCCCAGATGTAAAGAAGGCAACTCAGAGACGCGCTCCTTGGCATGTTGAAGGTGTGTAACTAAAAGGTGCTGAGTGTTTCCTGTGGGAGGTGAAAAGAATCATCCCATTGATTCAGATAAAGGCTCCTTCATTGAAAAACATCAAATTTTGCATGAAAGACGTTTGCTAAAATAATAGCGATTGAAATATTCTTTGAAGTGCTTTGAATATAAATATAGAAACACTCCCGTGGAGACCTGCTCATACTAGCTTCTCACCTTATCACTGTCTTACTGGGTTCATCGTTAGGCTAAGGTGGGGTGGTGCAGTGGCTCCACCACACTGCCTTGGGCTGCCTCACCTGTGGGTGTGGGTGGAGGGGGAAGGCTGGTCTTCTCTGAATCTGGCTCTGTCACTCAATGACAAACACTCCAGGGGCCCTGATTTTGTCTCCAAAGAAGAAAGAATTCAGGAACTATGAGAACACTCCAACAACAAACGGGACCCTAAAAGAAGGGACGCACTACCTACTTTACATCTGGATGCCCTTGGGGAGTTGTAATGCCCTCTCCACTCTGAACCTGTGTGTTGAAACTTAATTCTCCCAGTCCCCGAACTATTACAATTGCCATTTTAGAGTCTATAGAGTTAAAGGTGCCATGGACACACCTGCAAATTTGCACTCCATTGCTAAACAGAAAGGTGCTGAAGCTTACAGGCCCAGAGGTGGTGGGGGCCAGAGTTAGCCCCATTGCAGGCTGAAGACACACTCCCTTCAAAGCAGGTGGCGGGAAGGAAAGCAACAGCCAAGCAGAGAGAAAAGCCAGTGTGCCGAAAGGGGCATGGGGCAGGCACACCAAAGGAAGCAGGAAGCAGAGACAAAGCGGAAGAGAAAGAGAGAGGAACCTGGGTACTGCACTTTCCAATTGCATGTCCACGATACCAAGTCATTTCCCACCCACCGCCCAGGATTTTCTGTAAGACCAATCTGAGCTGTTTTGTTTCTTTGAAAGTACCTGATGAGAATATCTCACCTAAATAATCACCTCATCTGGATCGTCAATCTTTTCCTTGTTCTGCCCTCAGCAAACAGCCAAAAGCTGCCGGCACCCCTAGCTCAGCAGCTTTCTCCATGTCCCCTCCTCTCCCTGTGTCCACGGTCCACTCTTCCCCATCCCAAGTCCTGCAACCCCCCCACTGTGAGCCATGGATTCATCCAAAGTGCAGACTCCAACCCACATTAATTCATGTGGGCATCTGCTGATCCCCAAGGCAGCACAGCTTGTCCAGGAGGTGGAACTGGATGTTAACACCTTCATTTCACTGCCGTGTAACTCCCTGGGGGAAACAGACCAGGAAGCAGCTGTGTGGGCTGATAAGGGCTTCTCTGCCTTGTCAAACTCCTCAGGCACCAGCTCCAGATAAGAGCCAGGTACAGGGGCCAGTACCTGAGCCAGGTGTCAAGTCTTCCCCTAGAGCCACATATGTACTCAGGCATACCACGCTGCCTGGCCATGTCCATGGCAGAAGGGTGGGTATTCTCATCAGGAGGTGGGCTGGATCTTTCCCTGCTGTACTCAAGAATGATACCAGCCCCTACTCGCTCCTTCTCAAAAGCAAGCAGCAGCTTCCTGCAGTGATTCAAAATGTGAGTTCTGCCACCTTTTTTTTTTTTTTTTTGTGAGACAAAGTCTCACTCTGTCACCCTGGGTAGAGTGCAGTGGCATCAGCATAGCTCATTGCAGCCTCAAACTCCTGAGCTTAAGTGATCCTCCAGCCTCAGCCTTCCAAGTAGCTGGGACTACAGGTGCACACCACCACACCTGGCTAATTTTTTCTATTTTTGGTAGAGATGGGGTCTCAATCTTGCTCAGGCTGGTCTCAAACTCCTGACCTCAAATGTTCCTCCTGCCTCAGCCTCTCATGCTCTGCAACTTTTTAACTGTACGACCTTGGGCGAGGTGCTTAGCTTCTTGGTACCTTGATTTCCTCATCTGTTAAATGGGGATAATGAGGTCCCTATCTCATAGGTTAGAAGGAAGAATAACCGAGATAGAACCCTTGTAAAGCCCTTAGAACATCATTGTAAGCACAATGCCTAGACACTGTAACCACTCAATAAATGCAATCTATCTTTATTACTGTTAAAACATTACAGCCATTCAATGGCTTCCCATAGATCCTAGGATAAAGCCAGCCACCTACACTGCAGCTGTCCCATCATCTCATTGACCACACAACCCTGGATCCTACAGTAGGGCCACACTCACCTTCTTCATGTGCCTGGTACTGGCCCTGCATCTCCCACCATGGGGCTCATGGCCATGCTGTTCCCTCACACAGTATGCTCTTGCACCCTCTCTTGGTTTGGTCAACCCCTTCTCTTCCTTCAGTTCCAGGCTTTATTGTTATTTTCTCAGGAAAGCCTTCTCTGCCCAAGTCCAATGTGCCATGATAGCTCTTAAAAGCACCACTCTGAACAATTCTTAGGATAATTATTCACATTGTATCCGTGGGCAGGTGCCTTATGGAGTGGTGCAAAGCAGCAGCCCTGCAAGACAGGGGTTGCAGCTGGAGGTGAGGCTGGGCTGACTAGGAGGCCAGGGTCTACCATTGATTGGTGCAGGAATCAGGGCATCAAAACCATTTGTCAACATTTTCTTTATGACTCAGGGTCTAAGCACTGATGACTCAGTCTTAGGTCTCACATTGCTGCTTCTACCATCTTTCCACTCTCATCTTGACATCTGCAGCCAAAGCATCACTTTCAGAGTAAGAAAAAGAGAAAAAGCAATCAAAACTCTACTTCAAATCCTCCCCTGTAGCTACCTGTGAATTTTCACAGCCTATACTACACACGCAATTTCACATTCATTCATTTGCTTCTTTGATTACTACCTACCACTCCGACTAGACTCTAACATGCAAGCAAGGGTCATGCTGGCTGTGGTCACTGCAATATCCTCAGAATCTAGGACAAAGCGTAGACCCTCAATAAATATTTGTTGAATGACTGAATAAGCTTCAGGTTCAGTGCCCCCGGGCTGACTTCCAGCCCCAAATGCCAAGTCTAGTGCCTGAAATCTCACCATTATATTGTATTTTTCAGCCCAGTCCCTGGCTCAAGGGAAGGAATATTAGGTGCTTCAACTATCAGCTAGTAATTCCAGAGTCAGTCCTTTCATCAAGACAAGCACTGCCAATGATGTCCAGGTGGGCTGCTAGGCTTTAGTTTTCCTATCCCATCTATGTGAACCAGGGAGCAATCTAAGCCAGGGATCAACTTAGAGGGATCCGATAGGAGGTGATCTAGAACTAAGTCTCCGTGTGAATTGATTTAGAATGTGGCCAGGACATGAATGTTTTTAGCAAGCCTTCCTTACTCCTGAGATTTTTATGTAGCTAGTCTTCTGGCAATTTGGGGCAGGGGGAGACAGTTGAGACACGCTGCACCAGGAAACGCCAAATGTCCTTTGCTTCTCTAAGAATCTAAGATGTAATGATTGAAGAGAGGGGCCCACCTTCAAAGGTGAGAAGAACCATCAGACTTTGGCTATGTTTCCAATCAAAGAGAGACAATTAGAGACAGATCAGCACAGGAGTTGATCAGGAAATGGGTGTTCTGGGCTGGAGGGTGACTAAGTTAAAAAAAGTCAGGATTTGCTCAATTCTGATAAAGGGTCCTTAATTCAATTTAGAGGATGTCTGCTATGGTTTGGATATTTGTGTCTGCTCCCCCCCCCCGGCACACACACAGTTCATATGTTGAAACCTAATCCTCAAAGTGATGGTATGAAAAGGTGGAGTCTGTGGGAGGTCAGAGCCCTCGTGAGAGGGATTAGAGCTCTTATAATAGAGACTCCAGAGAGATGCCTTTCCCCTCCCACCATGTGTGGACACAGTGTGGAGGTGCTATCTACAAGGAACAGACCCTCGCCAGACACCAGACTTGCTGGCACCTTGATCTTGGACTTCCCAGCCTTCAGAACAGTGAGAAATAAATTTCTGTTCTTTATAAATTACCCAGTCTGTGGCATTTTGTTATAGAAGCCTGAATGAGCTAAGACAATGTCTACGTGAAATATAACACAACACACAGACTGCTGCCACATTCTGGGCAGAAAAATGACAAAGATCTCAGCCAAATCAGAGCATACAGAGGATATTCACATATTATTGAGTAGCTACTGTGTGCCTGGCATGACGCTAGGCTCTCCAGTACACATTGTATTATTTAACTCGCACAGCAGCAGGATGAATTAAGTATTACCCTTCCAATTTTACCACTGAGAAGACAGGCTTAGAGAGGGTGAGTGACTTGATCAAGGTCACAGAGCTAGTGGTATGCTGTCAGGCTGGGTTCTGGCTTCTGCCCAAAGAGTGACAGGCTTGTGTCACTGAAGAAAGCATTTTGAAGAGAGTTACACAACTATCCGTTCATAAATATTCATTTCTAATCTTTATTTTCATGCAGGAGCTTAGGATTTCTAAATATTTAGATTTTTATTTGTAAACTGACAGGATCCTGCCATTGACAGGAACTCTCAGAGGGGACAGAATCCACTCCTTTTTGATTGTCATGTCCTCAAATGACCTGTGTGCTGTGTTGCTGCTTTTAAAAGCCTTGTTGCTAACAGTGGCCAGCAGCAGCAGCTCCAGACTTTAAATGAACCTGTTGATACTGATATTAATTTGTAATAGCAATAGTAGAAATTATGGATAGAGATCTGCCATTTGCAAAATATAGACCTCACTTGATCTAGACCACACTTCTGTGTGGCATGGTGTTATGCCATGTGCAGGGAGGAGAAAAAAGGGAGCTGTGGATATACCAACACCGGGAAACGAAAGGTCAGATTTCACATGCAAGCTATTTGATTCCAAGTCCGACTCTCATTGCAAGGCACTGCCCTACGAAGTTTGGCTAGAATGAGAGTAAATGAGCAATTTCACGCATGGCTAATGGGGTTGTAAATCTCCTTTGGGGGGCTGATCTCACGGCTGGAAGTCTCCTACAAGAAGTCAGTAACACCAGAGTCTGACACAGAGAGCAGAATTGGAACCAAAGACAAACTATAGAGCAGCATGTCAATTTTAAAAGAATAATATGCTACGGCAAAGAAGAATCTATTCCAGAAATTCAAGAATTGTTAAGGAAATTAAGATTCTGCCAATATAATTAACCTTATCCATAGCTCAAAGTTCATCCTAAAAGGCTCCTGACAAAATTCAACATCAATTTCTGAAGAAAAAGCAATGTATTTATAACCTGGGGTTGGGGAAAAAGTGTTCTTAATGGGAGGAAAAATCATGTCATATATCCAACGATCATTTACTGAGTGCTCACCACGTGCCAGGGGATACAATGAAGGGCACGATAAAGGCCCTGCCCTCATGGAAACTATATCCTAGCATGGGACACAAGTGGCGCTAAGGTTTGAATGTGTCCCCTCCAAAATTCATGCTGAAACTTAATCCCCATGCAGTGGCTGTAAGAGGTGGGGCCTTTTGGGAGGTGGTTGAGTCATGATGGCTCTGCCCTCACGAATGGATTGATGCCTTATAAAAGGCTGGTGGGAACTAACTAAGGCCCCTTTTTGCCCTTCCACTTTCCGCCATGGGAGGGCTCAGCATTTGAGGTTCTGTCTTGGAAGAAAGAAACGAGTCCCTGCCAGACACCAAACCTACCGGTGCCTTGATCTCGGACGTCCCGGCCTCCTAGAACTGTGAGAAATAAATATCCGTTCCTTATAAATTACCCGGTCTGTGGTCTGTTGTTATAGCAGCACAAACAAAGACAGGTAGTAAACCAACCAAATAGACAGATAGATTTTTACTTATTTAAATAAAAATGAAGTGGATGATAGGTGCTGTGAAGATAATCATAGATAGTGGTTAACAGTTAATTTCGCTTCTAGTGGTGAAAAAGTCAGCACAGTCCCATTAAAGTCAGAAACAAGGAAGGAGGTGCCTGCTCAGACCATTGTTGTTCAACAGTGCTGTCAAAATGCAAGCAACCCGAATTAAACAAACAACAACTAAAGCAGCATGGGAGGGTAAAGAGATGGCAAAATTCTTTGGGAAGAAATGTGGAAGCTATACAATTACAGTCATTCCAGGATCCAAAGGCTGAATTTTGCCAACAACAAACTGTCACAGCGGATGGGGAAAATTGCATTCCCAATTAGACGAGAAAACTATGATGAACAGGGCTTAAAAGATACAAGATTTCCGGATGAAAGATGGAAACGCTCCCACCCTGCAGAGGAGAAATAGCAACCGCAAGTTCCAGCAGCGGAAGGAGAGATATTTTCAAGTTGATCCAGTGCAAAACCGTCTCAGAAACATCATCAGGAAAGAATCTCCTCACACTGACCGACCCTCCCCGCACTCTTTAAGGGCCTCATATTAAGGAATTCTGTCCCTAAGGGAACTTCTCTGAAAAATGTGCCCTCTCTGGGCCACAGCTGGTTGCACTTCATGACAGTGATCAGTGGCCCCATGATGTGGATGTGTCTTTTGCTCTCTGCCCCCGCCCATCAGACAGTCCAGTTTCCCGCCTGCAGCAGAAATGCCAAGGTGCTTGCAGGGGGAAGTTCGCACCGTAACTCCGACCCTCGCCCCCGAGAACCCTCACCCTTTCCATAGCCCCTTCTGAAAGGGAAGAGTTGAGAGGTACAGCGGTTTAGAGCCCAGACTTCGGTGTTGGGCAGACAGTAACATCGTTCATGACATGAAATGGGGGTAAGAAGTTCCAGGGCAGATTGGGGGGGTGAAGAATTCCAGACAGAAAGCACAGCCCGAGAAAAGACCCCCAGTAACAAAAGCCTGGGGAGGATGAAAAGTGAGAAATCATGTACAAAGGAGTCTGGAGGGGGAGGTGAGCAAGAGTGGCGCGTGGGGTGGGATAATAAAAGGTCCTGAAAGGCGTGATGAGGGGCCCGAGCTTCACGACAGAAGCCGTGGGACGTCAACTGTGGGATTAAGCCAGAGACTGACGTTATCGTATTTCCCTTTTTAAGGACAGAACACGCTGGTGATAGCTTGGATCCGTGTAAAGAGAAGATACAGAGAAAGACAGAGCGAGGCTGTTGGCTGCTTGTCTCTTAGTTCGTTTTGCAATTACCTCCTTCCTTTGATAACTTGGATGAAGGCCACTTGTGCCACTGCGTTTGTTTCTCAGCAAAGCCCTGCATTTCACCTGTGCTTGCGTAGCCTTGGCCTGGAACACTCACGGCCACAGGAGTCAGGCACTGGGTGGAATCGCAGGCAGAAGGGAGCAAAGCCAGGGAGACCTGTCTGTCAGCCCGGGTGGGCCCCCTGGGCTCAGGATATGTGCAAACTCCAGGAATCCCCAAATCAAATGTTCCTTCAATAATCAGTTTATTTCTGGTTGGTGGAGGGAGATGCCCAAGCAGTAGTCCCTCTGGCAGACACTGGTCTGTCACCCCTCACTGAACTCACACATACATACACATACACACAAACACGTATGCACGCACGCATGCACGCACGTAAATCGGCTCCCCCCCCAAGACAGTTGTTTATAACATCAACAACTGTCATTCCTTAAGTCTGTGTAGGAAGGCTACCTGTCCAGGTTCACCTCTGATGCCTGTCTGGCTGGCTCCATACAAACCCGGCTAGACCCTTGCCTCTTATGACACTTCTGCGTTGTCCCCCACAGAAAAGGAGCTGCCAGACCAGCTTGCTGTTCCCACTCTTGGTCTTGAGCCGCCTGCCCTGACCCAACTGGGAACAGAATCATCTGCTTTGTCAATTTCACAGGGGGCCCTAAGGATTCGATGCCACGATGGATGCAAGGTTTTTAAACCACAGTTTTGCAAGCTTTAACCTGGGACCAAATCAGACTTTGATTCAGTAGATCTGGATCAAGGCCTGAGATTCTGCGTTTCTAACACATTTCTAGGTGCTGTTTCTGACACTGTTAATCGATGGACATAGCGAGGTTCTGAACACCAAATAGACTCAGCCGCAGGCTCTTTGTATCCATTTGAAAGGACCGCTGGACTTGAAACAAATGATCTAGACCTAAAACTCTGTGCTGCCAGCCTGGTGACTGTGGAGGGGGCATTTCCTAGCTCTGAGCCTCAGCTCCTCATCTGTAAATAATGCCTGTGGAAGACATGGCAGAGTCTAGGACTACAGCAATAAATACTGGTGGTGTTGTAGGAGATGGAGGAAGGCTGGAGGAAGAGAAAGAGGGAGCCAGCATGAAGTAGTAGCGGCAGTGCTACTATTCACAAAAATAACACTATAGGCAGAACCAGCAGCGACAGAATTCCAAATCCTGCAGCAGCACCCATACAGCACCAGCAGTAAAAATACTAGCATTATAATCAATAGTACATAAGTAGCATCAGGGGTCCTAGAGACAGCAGGACTGATTATCTTGGTGGCAGAGATGGGGCGGGATAGGAGGAGTAACAGATGTAGTATATCTCACTGGTTAAGGATCCAGATCCTGGAGCCAACTGCCTTAATTTAAATACCACGTCCTCTGCTTACTAGCTGTGTGACCTTGGGAAAGTTGCTTAACACTTCTGTGCCTCAATTTCTTAATCTGTGTAATGGTACCTATCCTGTACAGTGCTTGTGAAGATTAAACGAGTTAGTATATGTAAAGGGGAGGACAAGTGGCAGGAGAGGGCCAGGCTCCTGGAGACAGCCTATGAATTATTCTACATCCAAAGAAGACCACTAGAATAGACGTCCCTTTAATAGATCTACAGTAGTCCTGTTGTGCAGTGTTAGTAGGAACCATACCTACGACAATCCCTTATTTTCTGCCTCCGCAGCCTGCTCTGTGGGGTCTCAGGGCCGTAGAACCTCAGCAGGGCATGTGGGAAGCTAAAGGGTCAACCGGGCAACATGCCCCTGGCCTTGGCTGTCAAGACGAGAAGGGAAGAAAAATCTTTATACATGAGAAGGGAAACATTTGAAGCATTAGCCAGTGTCTTTGTTCACAGATGACATGATCTTATATTTAGGAAAATTTAAAGATTCCACCAAAAAACTCTTAGAACTTATAAACAAATTCAGTAGAGTTGCAGGATACAAAATCAACATATAAAAATCAGTGGTGTTTCTATAGGCTAACAGCGGTCAACCTGAAAAAGAAACCAAGAAGCCAATCCCACTTACAATAACTACAAAAAAATAAAAAATAAATAAAAAATAAAATACCTCGGAATAAGCTAAACCAAAAAAGTGAAATATCTATACAAGGAAAACTATTAATATAAAACACTGATAAAAGAAATTGAAAAGGACACACACACACGAAATGGAAAGACATCCCATGCTCATGGATTAGAAGAATTAATATTGTTAAAATGTCTATACTACCGAAAGCAACCTATATACTTAATGTAATTGCTACCAAAATATGAATAATATTCTTCACAGAAATTGAAAAGGCTATCCTAAAATTCCTGTGGAACCACAAAAGACCCTGAATAGCTAAAGCAATCCTGAGCTTTTGCTTTTCTGCTATTTCTCTTGTCTCTGTTTGTTTCCCTTTTTAAAAAGGATAATCCACTCTGTATTTATTGATTGCCTCAAGGGAATGGTGTGGCAGGGTAGAAATCATCTTATATTATATAGTAAAGATTTTTCCTCTTTGGGAAGTTAGAGGAAGTCATGAGCCCCCTAACCTTATTTCTCCCAATGGCAGGGGATTGGGGCAAAGAAAATGCTCTTGTACAGATTCTCCTGACATGAGCTGAGCACAGCAGAAACCTTTCGGTTGAACCAACAATTGATGAAATAAAGTGTGCATCGCAAAGCTTCAGGCAGGCAGGCAGCACAGGGTGAAGGAAGGGTCTGCGGTGGTCTTGTTCAGCATTGCCTTCCTGGTGCCCGGGACAGTGGGCGGCATAGAGTAGGCACCAGATGAATACCTATTGGGTATATTAGGAGTCTTGGATTCTTTTCTCTGCCCTGGTGCCAACTTCCTGTATGACCCTGAGCAGATCGCTCCTCTTTTCTTGGCTTCAATTCTTTCATTTGTGAAAGTCAGAATTTGGGCTGTATGGCATCAAAGATCTTTTCAAGTTCTGGCCTTTTCTCTCCTGATACCTAATTTTACTCTTTTTTTTTTTTTTTTTTTGCAATCTGATATTTTCTCTTTGTGTTACTTGTTCACTTATTTTCTGTCTTGCCATTAGACTGAATTCTCTATATGAAGATCTAACTTTCCATCTTGTTCAACCCTGTATTCCCAACACTTGGCACAAAGCCTGGGGTGTATCATCTGCAGCTCAGTGAATATCTGTGGAATGAACAAAGGAAAAAAGGAGCTCTCTTTTCCTAAGATCATGGGAGGCAGCATGGTGCAGTGGTTAAGACAGGGGGCTCTGGGTTCAGACTGCCCGTATGTGAATTTCAGTCCTACCATCTACCAGCTCTGTGACCTACTGCAGATTGTTTAACTTCCTGAGGCTCAGTTTCCTCACCTGTAGAATGTAGATACTAATGGTATTCACTTCATAAGACCAAACAAAGATTAAATAAGATAATTCATGCAAAACTCTTAAAATACTTCTGACATCTAGTAAGCATTCAATACTTAACCAGCCTCATTTGGAGGAAAATTAGATTTCCTGTGAATTCTATACGTAAGTTGATAGATGCGACACTGAGTTAACTTGCTCTAGCAAGTCTCTAAGCCGAGCACTCCCCACTTAGTGCCTCTACGCTGCCCCCACAGCTCCCACATTTCATTACCACATAAGCCTTTGCCTCTCTGCTTTTAGACGTTCATCTCTTTAGGGTGCCAGCTTCCCCAATCTCATGTTCTACCATTCCTTCCCTCAGTCTTTTTTTTTTAAATTTAACTAATTTATTTTTTATTTCAGTATATTACGGGGGTACGAATGTTTAGGTTACATATATTGCCTTTGCCCCACCTGAGTCAGAGCTTCAAGCGTGTCCATCCCCCAGACGGTGCGCACTGCACGCATTAGGTGTGACTATACCCATCTCCTCCTCCCCCCTCCCATCTGCTCGATACCTGATGAATGTTACCACTATGTGTGCACTTAAGTGTTGGCCAGTTAATACCTGTTTGATGGTGAGTACATGTGGTGCTTGTTTTTTCATTCTTGTGATACTTCACTTAGTAGAATGGGCTCAAGCTCTATCCAGGATGACACAGGAGGTGCTATATCACCATTGTTTTTTGTGGATGAGTAGAACTCCATGGTATACTACATTTTATTAATCCATTCATGTATTGAAGGGCACTTGGGTTGTTTTCACATCTTTGCAATTGTTAATTGTGCTGCTATAAACATTCTGGAACAAAACACATCCTCCCTCAGTCTTGTTCTAGTAACATGCCTCTGTGCCTTGGCTACACTGTTACTTCCAACCCTGACGGACTCCCATTTTCCCCAATCGGCTAACTCCTGGTTATTGTTCAAGTCTCAGGTCAGGTCCCTTTAGTGCAAGATTTCCCTGACCCCTTAGGCTGGTGAAATCCACGACAAAGTTCTATTTATTTCCCTGCAGCAATAGAAACATCCCAACTGCTTACTCATGACAGATGACAAAAACAAAGAAAAGCTAGGGAGAGTGCGTTGGCATAACTCAATTAACTATGACACCCCAATCCCCATCTTGTGGGGAGACCTAGAACCACCAGACCCAAATTGGGGCACCCACTGCATGCCTCCTGGCACCCCTCACTCTCACCATTCCCAGAGCTGCCTGAGCCTGTGTGGGGTGGCGGGAGCATGTCTCTTGCCACCTCTTCTCTGTGTTCCTAAAATGGAGTTAATATGCCAGGTATCTCCTTTCTCAGCCTTGGCCCTGGCTGGGTGATTGGGAAAATGAAACAGACTGGTCAAGGCCTGATGCCACTGAATTGTAATTTCAAGGTAATTTGAACTCCCTTCCTCTTGGGGATGAATGAAAAAGTTAAAATCCCCTTGAATCAGTGTATAGAACTCAACAAAGAATTAAGGTGTCCCCTTGCTCCAAAGCCCATGTGAGATCAGCAGGATAATCAATTTCACAATTCTGTGAAGCTGATTGGAACGTGATTACAAAGCCAGCTAGAGCATTGTCTAGGCTTTTTAAAGGCCTGTTGCAGAGGGATGGAAAGGGTATGAAGTCTGACCATCCATAGCAAGTCCACCAAAAGCAAGGACTTTTTCACTCTCTAAGGTTTAATCCCCTGCTCTCGTGAGTTCCAGAGTCAACCCTGCCCAAGGCTTGTAGGGTGAACGTGTATGGCTGGTGGTCCACTAAGGACGTAAGCCCAATTTCAGCAGAAAGGTTTTGGGCCAGACTGCTAGTATAGGCTGATTAAGAAAAACCTTGAATTTTAGTGTTGCTTTCTGCTGGCATCCTGTCTCTGCTTCCCTCGCCCACTCTCCAGCTCGGTGTGGAGTCTCCGATCTCTGCTCTAAATTGCTTTGCCACTCCTCCATGTGATATGGCACTGTCCCCAGGATGGCTCACTCCCTGGCACTGAGATGCAACAGACACTGACCTGAAACTATGGAGACATCAGGTTTAGCACACACCCACTGTGCTGCCTCAGACACCGAAGAACCTGGGTCTTCCCTCAGCCTCAAGCCTGCCTGGGTTGGTTGGTCTTACATAGTTCTCCTTCTCATAAGTCTCTGGGCCAAGAATCTGTAACACTGAAGACAGCTACCTGGGGATCTGGGACAGAGTGTAAGTTTCCCACCTGGACACTGAACCCCAATGGGAAGGAGGATGGTAGTCACACAAGAAGCTGCAGGAGAAGGTCAGCAGAGAGAAGAGAGAATGAGCCCACTTGGTCTTAGGGCTCTTGGTACAGCCTCTCACATCACTTATCCTGCTGTTTCTTAAGTTTTTTCTGGTTCTCCTACTGGACTCTGAGTTCCCTGGCAGCAGGATGTGTTTCTAATTCATTTTGATATTATCATAAATTATTACTTTAATTGGCTCATAGGGGAGCCTTTTAGAGTCACTATAGGATGCTACTTCCATGACTCCTTTGAAGTTAGGCATGGCCAGGTGACTTGTGCTGGCAACAAAATCTGAGCAGAAGTGACCTGTTACATCCAGGTAGATGCTTTAAGAGCCAAAACCCAATTTTCCACTTTATTTTTTGCCTCTGACCTGACGATTGGCATATTCAGCATGGTGGCAGCTCCATAAGCCTGGGTCCGTGAGTGACTCTGACGCCTGCTGACCCAGGGGAGAAATAAACTTGGATGTTTTAACATACAGCATGGGTGAAAGATAAACTTTTGGTGTTTGATGTTTAAACTTTCACGATTTGGAGGTTGATTTGTTATTGCAGTATCATCTAGCATAACCTGACACAGACGGTGCTCGATAAATGTTTCAGGGAAAGCAAAGGGAAGGGAGGAAGTGGAAGAAGAGAAGGAGGAAAGGAAAATGGAGGAAGGAGGGAAGGAAGAAAAAGAAAGAGAGGAGAAGGGAGAAAGAAGCAAATGACAAGATAGTCTTCAACTCTCTTTGGGGCTCAGTTTCCTATTTAGGCATCTGGGAAATGACGTTAATCTTTGCTGGGCTCCCTCCCACCATCAACACTCTGAGAACCTGAGAGTATTCAGACACAAAATCCATGCTTCTTTTTTGTAGAGAAGAAAATTCTATTTTCTGAAATCTAATGTGTAAGATAGCGATATATAGAGAGAAAGGTGGTAGAGAAATGAGGCAGGAAACAAAGCAATTGTGACTTTTTTGGTAATATATCCAAGCCATAAAGATTTCATTAGATTCCCTAATACATTGCTAATGAAAAATAAGACCTTTTCCTATTTTACCTACTTTCTGAACATTAGAATCAACTTGGCTATCCAAGCTTTGCACCCCATTTACATTAATTAGAAAGTTCCATATTAAGGAAAGCTTTTAATGGGCTGTTATTGCAGATGATTTTACTGGTGAGCTACATTGTTCTGTTTAATAGCACATAAAATGGCATCTATAGAGGAGACTTTGATAAAATTGAAGTTTTGATGGACTCTGGGGCCGAGCTGGCCTTTGCTGAGAGGACGGAGTTCAGGAAGATTTTCCTGTGGAGTGAAATGGCTCTTCTGTTTTCTCCTTGGACTAGAGCCAGCTCTAAAGCATCCACATGTTTCTGACCACAGGAGAAGTCCACGCTGCCTCCTGCTTGGGCACACCACTGGCAGGCTGCCTCCAGATCCCTACACATCATGTGGCAATATTTCTCAGGGGTCTTAGTGGAATTGAGACATAAAGGGCCAGATGGGGAGTGTCATGGAGGTGGGTTCCAGGTCTGTGCAGGAAAAGAGGGGAAAAGGGAGGACAAAGCAGGACAAAGAATGGCTACACATGTGGCAGTTGAGACACAGAGCAAAATTGGGCATGGGAACAATCGGGGTATGGTCGTGGGTCTAAGAAGAGCCAGAGGGGGCTGTCTTGGCACCTAGACGAAATCCTACAGGGCAGTAACTACAATACTATTGCAGTTGTCTTTGTCCCCATTCATGTCATGCATAAAGGAGGAGCACCCGTAGGTGCTCACTGTTGCTCCTGTAGGTTTTCCTTGGTCCAGGCTTCCAACTGCATCATTATTGACAGGATCCCCATCTATCCCTTTAATATGAGAGTAAAGTTATTCAGAAGACAATGTAGTGTGGAATTTAGGAGTTTGAGCACTGGAATCGTGTCCATGTTTAAATCCTAGCTATCCTGATAAATATTAATAATAGGTGTATAATCTTGGCCAAGTCAGTTAATCTCCCTAAATCTCAAATTTTCTCAACTTGAAAATGAATCTGCTTCAGAGAGCTGCTGGAAAGACTTCCTGGTATCTAAAATGTGCTCAATATATGTGAGTGATTATAAGTATAATTTGGATGGTTTAAAATATTAACACTTTGGACAGAGCCTAGGACATCTGAAACTGTAGTCGTCCTGAAGACAGAAAAGGCGACAATGGAGATAGGGAATAAGAGTCCTCAGATATGAGCGATCCTTGAACACTGCATTCATTTAGCAGAGATTTTTGAGGTTGGACACTCTAGCTTTCTTGATGCCTTGACTGGATGCTGGGATCTGTGGTTATGTGACTGTGTGCACCATGGGTTCCTGTGTTTTTATTCCTGACAGGTTGGCAGAAGAACACTGCTAAGCAGAGACAGACAAAAACCAACTATTGTGTTGGGGCCACACTGGCTGATAACCTTGAGGGACTGTCTTACCAAGAGGGCTTCTGGTTTATCTGGGAGGACAAGAGGATGGTCAAACAGTTGGGTCCAGAGAGTACAGAGTGAAGAACCAGTCTCAGGCCATTGATGCTGCAGCATTTGGTATGTTGCAAGAACCCACTAGTGTTAGTTACTATTACAGTTATAATATAATAGGAATATATGATGATAAATGCAAGCATATTATATTTTGTCCCCTAAGACAAATATCACAATATCATGTTTAGGACAAAGGCTCACCATGCTGTCAGAACCCACTGAGTATCTTGGGTTTAGTTCCAGGTGTGGCACTGGAAATCCACAGCAGATCTCCACTGGGGAGATACAGTGGTGAGGGACCTGGACATCATGTCACACAAAGAATCATTGGAAGGATTCTCCAAGCAGAGAAAACTTTGTTGTTATGTGATGTTGGTTGCATTCTAGTAATAAAATGGCAGTCGATTTGATGAGAGATGGTTTATCTACTCTTTCTGAGTATATCAGTGGGTAGGAGGGGTTGGGAGGTAGACATGCAATAAAGATGGAATATTTACCAATATGAGCTTGACATGAGGGACACAGTCAAAATCAAGTGAGTTCCCATCACCGTGGGACTTCAAGCAAAATGTGGATTCATTCTTCAAATATGTATGGAGCATGGACCAGTACAGGGCCAGTGGTAATAGCTGGGGACACAAAGATTAATAAGGCATGCCTCTGGCTTTCTAGTAATTCACTCTCCTATGGAGAAGTCAGACCCATAAACAAATACTTATGCCACTAAAGTGTCACACACACCAGAGTAGAAATATGAACAAGGTGTGTCAAAGCAAAAAGGTGATGGAGGGGGGAGGGAGGTAAAGGGGAGGTCAGAAGATGCTCTGGCAGGTGGCTGGTCCTTGAGGTTGAATCAGTAGGATTCTGATGGCTGGACAAGGGTGGGAGGGTATTTCTATCTAAGGGAACATCTAAAAGGGCATGATGAATATACCACATTTTCTTTATCCGTTCACTCATCAATGGACATTTAGGTTGCTCTCTTGCCTTGGCTGTTGCGAATAATGTTGCAACGAATGTGAGAAGGCACATAACTCTTTGAGATTCTGATTTGAACTATTTTGGATAAATACCCAGAAGTGGGATTTCTGGGTCATATGGTAGTTCTATTTTTAATCTTTTGAGGAACCCCTATACTATTTTCCTTAGCTGCTGCGCCATTTACCTTTCCACCAATAGTACGCAAGGGTTCCAATTTCACCATATCCTTGCTAACCCTTGTTATCTTTTGTTTTTTGATAACAGTCATCTTAACAGGTGTGAGAGACCCCATTGTGGTTTTGATTTGCATTTCCCTGATGATTAAGGATGCTGAGCATCTTTTCATACACCTGTTGGTCATTTTATGTCTTCTTTGAAGAAATGTCTGTGCAAGTTCTTTGCTCATTTTTAAATCAGATTATTTGCTTTCTTGCTGTGGAGTTGCATGAGTTTCTTATATATTTTGGATATTACCCCTTATCAGATAAATGGTTTGCAAATATTTTATCCCATTCTGTAGGTCGTCTCTTCATTCTGCTGATTGTTTCCTTTGCTGTGCAAAATCTTCTTAGTTTGATGTAATTCTATGTGTCTAATTTTGCTGTTGTTGCTTGCATTTTTGAGGCCATATCCAAAAATCATTGCCTAGCCCAACGTCATGAAACTTTCTACTTGTGCTTTATTCCTAGGAGTTTTACAGCTTCAGGTGTGAGAAACCTTTAATCCATGTTATTTAGCCTTAAAAGAAGGAAATCTTGCCATATGTGATAACATGGATGAACCTGGAGGACAAAAGGACAGATACTGCATAATTTTACTTATATGAAGCATCTAAACTAGTCAAAGTCATAGACACAGAGAATAGAATGGTGGTTGCCAGGGGCTGGGAGGAGGGGGAAATGGGGAGCTGCTGTCCAACAGGTACAAAGTTTCAGTTATACAAGATAAATAAGATCTGCTGTACGGCATTGTGCCCACAGTTACAGTTAGTTATACTGTAGGGACAGTATAATGCAGTACTATAAAAATTTGGTAAGAGGTAGATCTCATGTCAACTGCTCTTATCACAAGATAAATAAAATAAAAGCTGGCTTTTTTTCCTAAGACAAACAAAAACACATGAATCTACTTTAAGCCATGCATATACATGTATAAAACTTTGAATAAAGTAGAAAACTATTATTTTACACATACACACACACACACACACTCTCTCTCTCTCTCTATATATATATATATTGAAAAGATATGATGATATGAAACAGTATGCAGGACTTCATCAGAAGTTTGGTCTTAAAGACCTAGGATCTAAGAGAGATGTGGCTAGACAGGAGAGCCTAAATCCCATTTTGGAGCCTGGATTTTAGGATCCTGTAAGACTAACAAAAGGTACTGTGTAAGTAATCTGACTTTATACCCAGCATGGTTAGATTTTGCCTTTGGTCATAATTGTACAACTGGAAAACTATTTCCAGAATCTAAAAATGAAATTATGGGGGCCTAACTAAAACATAGAGGTAAAATCGAGGGAATTTGAAGATTCCCTGGATGTGGAGGATGGGGATGATCTGAGGACAGGCTGGTCCCCACATTTCTAGAGGGCCATCTCTTGGGGATGCTGAAGAGGAGTTGAACTGGACAATCCAAGGAAAGGGGGACCTTTCCCTGACATTGCTAATATCTTACATATCTTCATAACAATCCTCAAGGTAAGAATTATTCTCTTCATTACGTATGAAACTATCAAAGCTGTTGTACGTGTCCAAGATCATAGAGCTGAGGCCAAACGTGACCCCAGATTTTCTGTATTCCACCCACGCTTTTCCCACTAGATCCTCTAAGCTTCTTTTTAATCAAGATTTCAGGATTCTAAGCACACAAGCTAATTCTTATCTGTTCAAAATTGAAATAAGGCAAGTCTTGGTGGAAATAATCTGACTTTATACCCAGCCTGGTTATATACTCTTTCTACTTTAAACATATTCATATAGCGTATAAGCAGCACCTATAAATATCTTTCCAATAAAAGTAAGGCCATATATTTCTGAGTGATAATACTCTGCTTGGGGCAGTGATATAAACCAGCAGACTGAAGGCCAAACAACTTTAACCAGCCTGGAGATTCAATAAGTTAAAATACATTTTGGAAGACAGCTTCAGGCCAAACCTGTTTTTTCCTTGGCAATTATATGGAGACACCTTATTCAGCACAAGCAGACTGGCTACAGGGTGTGAATTTCTGTCTAACACATTGACTGTCACACAAAAAACCCAGAAACTTTTCCTTCGGGCCACAGTGTTTTATAACGAAAACAGAATGAAAACCTTGAGTGTAATTTAAAGGTAAACATAAATAGAAAAATAAAATTTATTGACTTTATCGGAATTAAATTGTTGATATTGATTGAAACAATATCAACAAATAAGGGTTTATATATGCTTCACGCGGCCCCAGCGTCAAAACTAGAGTGAGTTAAATACAACTCTCGTGGCAGTGAAGGTGTTAAACGGGCGCCAACGAATCCTGCAACAAGTCTGATCTGAATTTAAACTCGAGAATTAAAATTAGGGAACCATGGTCTTTTGGTTGCTGTTGTTTGTTTTATTATTTGGAAATATCTGTCAATAAAATTCTCATTAACATAACCTTTCCTCCTCCTGCAGTGCCCTGTTCCACCAACACTTTTTATTTGGAAACTTCCTATAGGGCAGAGGTTCCTAAACAAGGGGAGATTTTGCCCTCCAAGCAACATTTGGAAATATCTGGAAGCATTTTTGGTTGTCACAACATAGGTATGGGAAGGCATCTAGTAGTTAGAGTCCAGGGATGCTGCTAACATCCTGCAACACACAGGATAGTCCTCACAGCAAAGAATTCTCCAGTCCAAATCGTCAATAGTGCCAAGGTTGAGAATCCTGATCTAAGGCCTTCCCTGATTCTCAAACTAAATCAGGTCCCCCACGATTTATTTATGTTTTCATAGCAACTTAAACTCTTCTTTCATAGCACTCATCATATTTTGCTGGGATGTATCTATGTGTGTGATTATTCATTTCTACAGCTTGAATGTGTCCCCTAAAAAGTATACTAAGTTGGAAATTGATACCCAGTGCAACAGTGTTGGGAGGTGAGGCCTAATGGGAGGTGTTCAGGTCATGAGGGCTCCACCTGCACAAATGGATTAAGGCTGATCATAAAAGGGTGTGAGGCTGCGAGTTTGATCTCTATCTTCCCCTTTCTTTGCCCTTCCACCATGAACTGATGCAGCAAGAAGGCCCTCACCAGATGTCGGCCCCTTGATCTTGAACTGTCCAGCATCCAGACCGTGAGCCAACAAAGTTCTTTCCATCATACACTACCTACTCTGAATGCATTTGTCTAATATTAATAGCTTCATTCTCTATGCAATCAATAACACTAGGAGGGTGGGGACAGGATTTGTTTCCTTCCTTACTGTACCTCCAGCAGCTAGTACAGTGCCTGGCACATAGTAGGTGATCAATAAAGACTTGATGAATGGACCAACACATAATAAAAGATGGAATACAATCAACTGGTATGTTATGCCTCTGAAATTACCCACATCTCCACTATTCCAGTTGGAAAAATTGATTCATTGAAAAGTATAAACCAGAAATTACTTGTCAACATGGTGCTGCAGATATACATAGTATTAAAATTGACCAAAGTAAACGCCCTGTGGCAGCCAGCCTCCAAGGTGGTCCTCAAAGATGCCTAACTCCTGGTATTCACACTGACGTACAGTCTCCTCCCACCTCCAGGGCTAGTCATACAATTCACAGTGATTTCTTTCTCTCTTCCCTTGGATCACTTGCTCTGGTGCAAGGCATCTACCATGGTATAAGGAATTGAGGCCTCCTGCTAATAGCTGTGTGAATGTACTATCTTAGAAGTGGATCCAGCTGGGTGCAGTGGCTCATGCCTTTAATCCTAGCACTTTGGGATGCTGAGGTGGGGGGATCGCTTGAGGCCAGGAGTTCAATACCAGCCTCAGCAAGAGTGAGATCCCATCTCTACCAAAAATAGAAAAATTAGCCAGGCATAGTGGTGTACACCTGTAGTCCTAGCCAGTGGGGAGGCTGGGGTAGGAGGATTGCTTGAGTCCAGGGATTTGAGGTTGCAGTGACCTATGATGACTCCATTGCACTCTAGCCTGGGTGACAGAGCAAAACCCTGGCTAAAAGAAAAAGAAGTGGATCCTCCAGCCCCAGACCAGCCTTCAGATGAGACTGCAGCCCCAGCTGACATCTGGGCAGCAACTGCTACCTCTAGGGAGATCCTGGGTCAGAACTGCCAGCTAAGTAACTCTCAGATTCATGGTTCCCACAAACAGTTTAAGATAACAAATGTTTGTTGTTTTACCTGGGTGGAAAAAATTAACTAAAGAGAGCAAGGGCTCTCTCTAGTACTGACCAGGAAGTTGCCATGCAGGAATAAGAAATTGGGTTGTGGAGGAGGCTGGCTTGAGTTTGAAAACTTCTTTTATTTAAGTTTACTCCTACATTTATATTAATAACTGACCCTGAATAAGTTACTTAGCTCTTTTTATTGCTTTTAAAATCAGAATAATATCCACTTTTAAGGGCTGTAATTAGACACTAATTGAATAATATGTAGTGGGGTGAGTTTTGAATAATTTAAGAGGTATTTGGAGATTTTTTTAGAGGAAAGAGGGGAGGGGATTTCTATGAACTCTTTAAAATAAGAATTAAAAGGCAATTGCCCTTTTATTTGTGAGTTCTGGGCTCTCTCACCCAAGGGAAGAATTAAGAGTTTGCCTTTCAGATCCCTTAACCACACCTCAAGAGAAGGAGGAGGAGAATTTTGTGCTTCAGTAGAAGCATAAGAAATGTATGA
Organism: Lepilemur ruficaudatus; assembly: GCA_963574885.1. Classification (NCBI taxonomy): domain Eukaryota; kingdom Metazoa; phylum Chordata; class Mammalia; order Primates; family Lepilemuridae; genus Lepilemur; species Lepilemur ruficaudatus. The sequence goes on from CAUYRT010094995.1 coordinate 59,075, forward strand.
GAAGGGGCATGGCTTGACCATGAGCACAAGTGTAGAAGCTTGGAAGGCTGGAGGAGGATTATTTGAGTTGCAAGAACACAAACATGATCCCTTGATATTACAACCTGTGCACCAAGCAGAGCGGCCTCAGGAATCAGAGCCACAGCCCACATCCTGGCTGCCGAGCGTGGTGAGGTGGGAGTGGATACCACCCACAAATGTTCCAGGGCACCTTGGGCCTGGACGACTCCCATCTCACAAGCAACCTGGAGAAACCAAAGGCCCCTTCTTGGGCTTTCCTGTAGTGAGTGGGTCAACCCCAAAGAGCGGGAGGAGGGAATGCAACAGCGATTGGGCTTGGATGTGCTGCCAGCCACACCGGTGGACACCAAGACGTTTCGTTCAGTGACATAGAAGAAATCTGATCTTGTCTTGCCCCTGCGTGTCATTGAGCAAGTCATACGCCTTGGAAATAGATGCAAATGCTCTGTCACACAATTAAATGCCATTTGGATTTATTTTTCTTCAAGATGCTGAGCATAAGCAAATTAATCATTGACGATACAGTCTAGGTTTCCTCCAGCACAAGAGCTGCTAATTGCTGGATGCCTTACATGAGTCAACAGTAGATTGCCCAGGGCCCCACTGCTCCCACTTCCCTTCCAGCCGTGATGGGCTGTGGCCAGAGAGAGGTGCGCTGCCCTCGCCACCAGGCTGTGTCTGCTCTGCCCACCTGCCCTGCGCTCCCTCTCAATTGCCTGTAGCTCTCAAGTGGTTCTATCCCACTTTTCTACCTGGTGCCACTTCTCCACCCTCATGGTTAATTTGCTCCCAACAGACTCTACATTTTCCCCCTCGCCTTGCTTCCATTTCGGGTAATTCCAACGGAGACAATCTTACGTAAACTCTCTCAGTTCTAACACAGACAAACCTTTCTTCCTGCCTTCTCTCAGACCTTGCATGAAATGTCTTTGTTCCCTCCCTCTGTTCTAACTGTGAGTCAACTGAGAACCTGAAAGGTAAGAGGGCTATTAACATATATCAGGAAAGTAGGGGGGGGTAAAATAATAGGTTTTGATAAGAAAATAGAGGCTGACATTTTCTTTTGTTGGAGGGTGTTTACTAATCTTTCTTCTGGTGCTTTCTCAAAAAAAAATTTACTTCATTTTTCTTACCTTAACCCACATCTTTATATTAAAAAAAACCCAAAAATTACCTGCCATTTTGCAACAGCCCACAGTTCACTCGGGTTGGCATAGGAAAAAGTGAGGAGCTACAGAGGCAGACAGAACTTGTTTCGGTTTCTAAAAAAAAATAGCAACATAATCACAGTTGCTTAGTGCACTCCACATCCCCAGAGATTCAGGGCTTCACAATATAAAGGTAAGAACAACCCTGCAAAGGCCCTGAAAACTCAGAGGGGCTACCATGCATGTGTAAGAAACTTGGAAGAACTTTCATGAGCTGGGATGCACGTGGATAGGATAGAAGGGCCATGGATGGATGTAGGGGAGAGAGGATTTCTTTTCTCACCTATTGCTGGGTCCATGGCTGAGGCGTCTATAACAAAAGACAGATTAACAAGAGAAAAGCGTACAAACTTATTTAAGTTTTATGCAACATGGGAGCCTTGAGAAATGAAGGCCAAGTGGAACAGAGAAACTCGTGTATTTTTGTGCTTACATTAGATGAAGAGTGAACAGTCGTTCAGAAGTATGATTGGACAAAGAGGCTATTATCTAATGGTAATAAACTGGGAAAATTTAGCAAGATTTGTCTATTCAGATTCTTCTCTGTGTCCCTGTGTCTTCAGAGATAAGGATGTTTCTTTCCTCCAGGTATAGGAAGGACACCTCTGGAACAAGGGTCTTATGATGTGCTTCAGGGAAGAAGCTTGAGGTGTGGGGGAGGGGAGTGATTTTCTTGCTTCTGATCTCTGTTCAAATGCCAAGGTGCCATATTTTGGGGTAGCATGTTCTGAATCTCCTCAATGGCAAAGTCAGCACAGTCTGTTCTATTATAGCACTTGTTTTGAACATATCAACGGGTATGTTAGGAGATAATTTGGACATAACACACGTGTTTGATTATGTGTCATTTCATAGGAGAGAAACACTAGGTGACAGGAGAAAACCACACCCAGATGAACCAACCGTGTAAGAAAACATACAAAACCTACAGCACACACTTGCCTGCCCCCTCGGATCACTGGGTGTGTCGGCCACATTCCATGTTCCAACTTTCCTTCCCGTTTCAGACAATCTTCCTCCCACCACTTCACAACAACTCACCAGCTACAACCTGATGCCCACTTCCACACACAGACCCCAAACCTCTTTCAAGGTAAATTACCATATTTATTGTAGTATTTATGTATTTCTTAGCTATTATGGGTAAAACTGTGCTACCATTTTTACTATTTTTTTGTAACTGATAAAGTTTTTGAATATCAATTATGTCCCTAACTCTGTTTTTTCCATAAGCCCTGTGGTTTTTATTGTGCAATTTTTCACAGCATGGTGATTTTTAGGAAGGTATAAGTCACATTATATTCTAACTGATTGACTGTATTCCCAAGTACAAGGCAAGTACAGCAGGATGGTAGATATCAACAGAATGACACTGAAAGAGTCAGGGAGGACTACAGCTGTGAATACAACCTGCGGGACGCCCAGTGGGACAGGATGGCTCCCAAATTAATAAGCAAGAGGGTAAAAATGCACAGTCTATGAAGATGCTACAGGGCCTTTTAAAAAAAATTATACTACTCAAAGTTGGAGTGAGGACAGAAAAAAATGGGTGCAATTCTAGTAAGAAATTTGATAATATGCCTCCTAAACCATAAAGATATGTATCTCCTTGGCAAAAGACACATTTGTTTATGTAATATCCATCCCTCGCCCCTCTCTTCTTCCCTTTCGTCAAAGGCTGGTTTGGTTGCATATTTTCCCTTCTGTCTATGGACATGAACTCAGCAAAGGGGGCCCTATGGCCATCCCAGGGATATGTATTACATAATCGCAGCCAATCCTGGTAACTCTATTTTCTTCACCAGCGATTGGTTCATGTGTGGGCATGTGATTAAGTTCTGGCCAATGAAATGTCAGGAGAGATTTGCCCTGCCCATCTGGGAACATTTGCTTGCCTGACAAAGCGGCTCTTAGGAAGGGATGTTTCCATGTCCACTTGGGATGTGTGAGATTGTGGCAGCAGCTATCTTCCGATCATGAGGGCAGCCGGCCTAAAGACAAAGCTGACACACTGTGATTGACAGAGCAGGAAAACCTGGGTCCGTGATCATGTTTTTAAAGTGATGAATTAAGCAACTCCACAGCTTAGGATGTCATTGGATATCTTGTTTTATGATGCACTACATTTTCCATATTGTTCAAGTCATTTTGAGTTACTTCTGTGACTTGTAGCAGCAAATATTCTGATTATTATACTGATTGTTTAGCAATACTATTTTCAAAAGACAGAACAGAAACTATGAGCAATGAGTGACATGGAAGGTAATTCATTGAATCATTATTGGTTCAACGTAATAATGAACAACTAGAAACATCAATCTACTACCTGTCAAGATGAGAGGATTGGCTAAATAGGTTGAGTCCAATTTACAGAATCTCCTAAAACCATTACAATTACAATGATATAAATATATTGATAATGGAAATGTTCAAAATGTCCTTTCCCCTCTTCCTTCACTGAAGTTACTTGTCAAAACAACAGCTCTGATGAAATCCAACTTTCCACCTACCGTGAGTCTGCCCAACAACTGCGAAGAAAGCACTGAACCTTGCAGACACGGCTCACTGTGATCCCTCCATCACTAACTGCTAACCTCAAGGGGTCCCTTAGCATTTCCTGGTAGTTTTACTTTTCCCAATTTTAGCTTCTTTCCCAGACTCCCAAACTATTTACCCTTTAAAGAGTCTCTTGAAACCTGTAACGCCTCCACCCATGCCTCACTCTTAGCAGATAACCTTGCTTCCTATTTGTGGTGGACACCGGGTCATCTCTCAGCCATGCTTGAACAAAGCAGTTCTTGGAACACCTGTTCTCACATGGATTGTTTCTTGTTGATCGGCCTCAGGACGCCTTGTGACTTGCAAACAAGCCAGGGCGCCTTGACCCGCAAACAGGCAAGGGCAAAGGAGGAGACGCAAATGTCAATTCCCTGAGGCAGAGGGATGGGAAACAGTTTGTGTTGAGACAAAACATTCTGAGAACAAAGAGTAGCAGTGGGAAAAGTTGGGGTAGACT
>CAUYRT010094996.1:0-22728 GCA_963574885.1 Lepilemur ruficaudatus
GTAGATTTTTAAATGTAACAAGATAAGTCAACTTGAGTGGTAATATATTTTGGGAAATCAGCTCACTATAAATTGTGACTGTAAACATTATACTGTAAATGCTTTGTAGTTTTTCCCCCAATAAAAAAGAAAAAAAAAAAAGAAAAAAAAATTTTCAAAGCCTATGTACATTTTAAAGATTAGTGGACAATGACATGATTGTATTAAATATTGATAATTTACTCATATAAAAACTACAGAAAGCCACATGCTAAAGAGGACACAAAATTAGCTAGGTGTGATGGCGTGTGCCAGTGGTCCTAGCTACTCAGGAGGCTGAGGCAGGAGGATCACTTGAGCCCAGGAGTTTAAGGCTGCAGTGAGCTATGATCATGCCACTGCACTCTGGCCTGGGCAATAGAACGAGAGCCTGTCTTAAAAAAAATAAACAAATAAAAGAGAAAATAAAACCAGACTATAAAGGAAAAACGTATATATATTTAAAAGAAAATGTGGTTAATAATCATGTCATATTGTCATTAAAATATGTGTGATACAAATAGGAATTAAGCATATAGGAAACACAAGATAATTATTGCTATGATGAAACATAGTTCAAATATTCAATGAAAATCACTTGGCTAATTTAAGTTAGTTATAGAGTATTTGGCAGGGAATAGCAACTAAAATGAGCAAATAAGGCCCAGTGCTGTGGCTCATGTCTGTAATCCTAGCACTCTGGGAGGCGAGGCTAGAGTATTGCTTGAGCTCAAGAGTTCGAGACCAGCCTAAGCAAGAGCAAGACCAGGTCTCTCCTAAAAATAGAAAAATTAGCTGGGCGTCTTGGCATGCCCTTATAGTCCCAGCTACTCAGGAGGCTGAAGCAAGAGTTTGAGGTTGCAGTGAGCTCTGATGATGCCACTGTACTCTACCTGGGGTGACAGAGCGAGACCTTGTCATTCATTCATTCATAAATAAATCAATTAATTAAATATATTTTAAATAGACCTAACAAGAAATAGCTAAGGAAAAGTTTTTTAATCCACAAGAGAAAAGCCTAAAGGAAAACTGTAGTGTCCTTCCTTCTGATACAAGAGCTATAGTTTGTCGCAGGCAATATAGGAGAGAACTCTTTTTTTTTTTCCAATAGAATCTAAGGAATGCCTCAATTGCTGCTGCAGTGTTTGTGAGGTCAAGGTCTAGTGATATATATTGGTGACTAAAATTAAATGACTGATAGGTTGTACCTGACCAATTTGTGAAAGATCATATAACATGGACACGACAATTATAATATACTGGGGAAGTAGGGTGGAGAAAGCTTCTCAAAATATTTAACCACAGTATTAGAGCAGTCTTGTTTGCTGATTCACATAGGTATGCTATGCACACTAGTTATCTTCCCAATGAGCAACTAGCACTATTAGATGGAAAATATAAAAAGTGCCTTTAGAAATCTTGAATTCAACTTCTCTGGGAAAACAAGTTTGGGGCAGTATTCTTACTATCGAAAAGGCAAGTCAACACTAAAAGAAGTGTAGCTTAATTAAATTATGAATTTTACAGATATTACAAACAATTGAGTGTAACTCCAATCAAGGATAATAATTAGATTTTATTTCTATTTTTAATTCTGGTTCATTGGAGGTGACCACCAGGGGCTCTTTGTTGAGAAGGATACTGAGGTAGTGTTTGCACTTAGGAGAAAAGAATTAATGATTGATTTACAGTGACTTCCACGGAAGCCTCCAATGCTTTCACCTTGCTATACCCAATGTTCATTTCTCAGTCCTCATTTTATTCGACCCATTAGCAGGAGGTGTCACAGTTCATCATTCCTTCCTCCTTCACTTTCTTCACTTGGCTACTGGTTCCTTTTACATAGCTAGCCAGTTTTTGGTCTTATTTGCTGATTCCTCTCACCTTCCCTTCCTCTTGCAGTAGACTTAGTCATTGTATCACTTTTGTATCTAAACTTGCTCCCTAGAGCAGCATAGTCCAATAGAAAAATAATGTGAGCTGTTAATGCAAGCCACGTATGTAATTAGAAATTTTCTAATAACTACATTAAAAAAAAGGTAAAATGAAACTGGTGAAATTCATATATATCTTACTAAACCCAATATACCCCAAATATAACTATTTTGATAATATTAATGTGGTATTTTAAGTTATTTAAGTTATTTATTGAGCACCCATTATAAGTAAAACAGACACGTATATGATTGGTTGCTATAAATGGAAACACTGAAACGATCTTGTTGCTTTAGAAGGTATTCTTGAACATTTTCAGTGCATATTGGAACAATCAGCTGGTTTCCTCAGTCACTAAAAAGCAGTATCCATTAACAAACAGCAATATCTCCTGAGATGTTCTGGGCTTCCTCCTCCTAGATAATCAGAATCTACAAACACAATCCCTTAATCCAAGCAGTATATAAATTACTGTGCTTTTAGAACCCTTGATTCTAGTTCTAGCTCTACTCTTAGCTTGATAGGTGACCGAGTAAATAAATCACTTGTCATCTCAATTCTTTTATGCCTATGATAAAATGTCTAATCTCACCCAGATCCCAATTCAGGTTGAGATAACAGGATGATATATACTTGGGTGTTACAAGTTGACACAATTATGTATGCATTGTGGAGCTTGAGAAAAAAAATCTTTTTTAAATCTAAGAATCTCTAAATCAGGGTTATTTGAAACCAATCTTCAGTTTGTGGTAGACTTAAGGTCTTTAGTCTGTTTTTCTTTTTTAACCCCAATGTTCACTTAACACCACTTAAACCATTGAATTCATAGACTATTTTAGTTAACACCTGCCAGTGTTTCAGTCCATCCTAGCTCAAAACAAAGGAGAAACATGATCAACCTGAGTAATCAATGTGAGGCATTAAAATGTGTAGTTTACCCTAGGAATGGATTTGAGGGTTGGAGGATAGGGAGCAAAAAGGAAGGATTGACGGAGCAGCTGATGGGGAAAAAAAAGGAAGATGATACTGCTAAATTTCTGAACACTGCTCAATTCAACCCAACTAGTGCTTATTGGGTGCAAAGCTCTGTGCTTGTCATTTTAATAATACCAAGAAGAGCAAGACCCATGATGAGCTAGGAGTATGAGCTGAACTAAGAAGCACACAAATTATTAATATATCATGCAGAGTACATAAAGGAAATACAAGGAAAAAGAAAGTTGACATTAATTCAGGACATTTTAATATGCCAGAGTCAGTCACATATATTAACAATCCTTCCAAATATTCCAGATAAGCTCAGGGAGGATAACTTGTTTAAGGTCTTTAAAGCTAGGAAGTTCTGCAGGCTGGCTTTCTCCCCAGCCCAGGTTCTGAAGCTCAGGCTCCATTGAGAACACCAAGGAGGCGTGAGAGGGGAGTAAGTTTTGACTGGGTAGTCCCAGTTGCAGTGTAGCAATTAAGAGATCAGAAAAGCTATTTGGAGGCAGTGTGTGAGGTAGGCCTTGAAGGATGAATCAGAGATTGGGCGGGAACCAGTGGAAAAGAGGGAGGGACTTTTAGGCTAAGAAAGTAATAACAATTAGCTTCTCTCCTAATTCCTTGAGTAGAGGAGTCCATCCAGGTTGAAAAACTGCCGTCCCGTGGGTCCACTCCCCCTGCCCCATCTTTTCTTTCCATTGGGGCTTTTCAGCTTTCACCAATTTCACTGTTAGACTTCTATTATTTTTGTAATTGACAAAAACCACAGTATTTTAAAAGCACTGAATCCCTTGGACGGGGGGTAGGGGGCCGGCCAGGAGCCCAGGCACACTCCGCCCCCTTCTACCCACTCGGCTTGGCCGTCTCCTGGGAGCCGCTGATCCCCCGTGAAGGGCGCTCGCTCCGCGGCGAGTCCCTTGCTTGACCGAGGCCGCGTCAGCTGCGGGGCCGGAGTCGCCCCCGCACGGGCGAGCGGGGCGGGGCGGGGCGGCGGGCGCACCTGCCGGGCGCTGCGGGCCGAGCGGCGGCTGCGCGGAGCGACGTGCCTCCCCCTCCCGTCTCGCCGTGTGTTTACGTGGAGACGAAGATGGCGGCGGTGACGGCGCTTCCCGTGCGGCCGAGGACGATTCGCCAGTGAGCGCGGAGACTGGTTCCACTACGGGCGCGGGGGGGCGCCGGTCCCGGCCCTGCTCCCTGGGCCGCGGATCCTACCGTCCCACCTCCGTCTGAACGGACCCTGACCCCCTTCCAGCCCCTGACCCCTTCCCTTCCTGGTTTTCTCCCGCCTTCCTCGCAGAGGCCATGGAGGACGAGGAGAGACAGAAGAAGCTGGAGGCCGGCAAAGCGAAGGTAGGAGAGAGCCCGAGGCACCCGGGCCTGCGGTGGGAGGCGGTGGCTGGCAAGGGGTGGGAGGGGGCCCGGGAAGTGGACTTCGCAGCGGCTCCATTGCGCTGCCTAGGCGAGAGGTGCTGCAGGGTCTGCATCTTCCTTTCGCTCTCTTCTCTTTTTCTAATAGAAAAAGCCCTAGCTAGCCAGTGATACTCTGGTGATAATTGAATGGTGTGGCTTCTTTCTCGTGAATGCCCACATAATACTCTCACTATATTGCTGTAAGCTGGTATTTAATTGCCTCTAAATCTCTAACCTTTAATTTCGTGTGTGTGTTGGGGGGGCAGTTTTCTGGGTGGTGCAGGCATTGTGCTTTCCAGGGTGGGGATTTAGGGATTTTCTTTATTCCGTGAGGGATTTGTGCGTTGATCATCAGCTTGTCTTCCCTAGGTGGCACGCTGGCACTCTTGGGTGTGTGTGATTGGCCTGTGACAGCTGCCTCAGCAGTGGCTTGAATGTGCCACAAGTGCCAGCTGTGAACTTGGCTTTAAGGGCGTTTTTAGAAGCATGTCTTTGTACATTTGTGTTCGGAGGTCTTTGTCATGGCACGCGCTTTTGTATGGTATGGAATGTTAATGCAGACTGTGAATAGAACTTCTGGGGACCGAAAGGTTCCATATTCCAAGCAACACCTATAGAATTCCTGCTTTAAATAATTAGGTTGTTGTCTATATCTCTGGTCAGTCCCAATTTTCTGTGTGGGTGTGTTTGTGTGTGTATGAAAAAGCTTGTAAAGCAAACAATGCAAAATTTTGCACAGGTATTATTCATTGGGCTTCTTAAAAATTTGACGTGCACAAAATATAAATTGAGTAGCGTATTTCTTTTAAAAATCGCATATTTGAGCATATCTTTTGGCTGGCCTCAAAGGCCCTCTTCCTCCTTATAATGAAGTTATCTTTTATATGTTATATTCTGACTGGTTCTTTTTTTTTCTTTTGAGACAATTGTTAGCAATCATACTTGGACCACAATTAAATGATAATATAGTTAACTGTTTTCCTTCCCTTTCTTTTCTCTTCCTCCCACATAAACAAAGGAAACCAGGTTAATGATTTGTTATTAATGAAGGGCCGTACTGCAAAGATGTGGTAGTATAGTAGAGGCTGGACATGAGTTTGTTAAATGAATATGTATGTAAACTAGCTTCATATTTCTAAAATATAGTTGGTTTTCCCATAAGCTCCCTCTGTCTAAAGCAAGGCTTAAATGCTTATATGTAGCCTGGTAGCTTTTTAGTTTAGAATCTATAAATGGAGGGAAAGGGGAATCAGGGCGTCTTCAGGTGCTCTGAATAGCTTACATTTGTGCAACCTGAGGGTGTGAGCAAACTCAGTGCATCCAAGAAAGTGGAGCTAAAGCAATGGAAGATCTGATTAGATGTCTTATTTGTCTGTTACATCAGGATTTTTACTGCCTGACTCCAGAATTGTCTTCCTTAAATATATGTGAAACAGCCTTACAAAACATAGTTTACTTTGGATGACACATTTTGTATTAGAGGATTTGTTTAAATTGCTTGCTGTGAGTAGTCGATTTGGCAAAGTAGAATTCTAGTTTCTTTGTGTGTATGTGTGTTTCTTTGTCTTTCAAAATTCTATGGGGTAAAAGTCTTTTTACGATTATATAGATGTGATGGAATTTTAGATGGGTATTAAGATTGTGCAGACAGGTATTAAGACTGTGAAGACTGATAAGAATATAGAAAACAGTGAAACATCATCATCAAAAATAGCATATACATTATTTCATTCATATAAACATGTGCTTTTAGATTAGGACTGAAAAACTCTTGATTAAAATGTATACATTTATTCAGCAAACCTATATTGAACTCCTGTTTTATGCCAAGATCTGGAAATACAGAGATACTGACAGTCTGTGTTCTCAAGTTGCTCAGAGTTTAGTAGGAGAAACAAACACTGGATGGTAAGTACAAAGAAAGAGGGAGGGGCAGTAGGACTTGGGGGGATTTTTTCACATTTTGTTAAAGTATTTTAAATACTGTTTCTTCATTTTATAGACTACAAAGAAGGCTGTAATTATTGATATTAAAGCACCCCAGCATAATGCCTATCATATAGTAGGTACCCAATAAATATTTGCTTAATGAATGAGCAAAATGTTTAATGAGTCATTAACGGGTGCTACTTTACTGGTATGGTTGTAATTTAATAACAGTAATCCAGAATTCTCTTAATCCAAAATATTGCTGACATCAGAAGCAACTTAAAATGATCATTTTCTAAAATTCAGAGACTTAATTCTCTAAATGTCTCATTTGTTCATTGGATTTAAGTATTGTATTTGATAATGTAGTTTTACAAACCACAACTTCTTAACCTTTTTCTGGGGTAATTTATTGGTAAATTGTTCAATTGAAGTTTCCTTTCTGTATCTAGACCTCATAAATGATCATTTTTAAAAGCTTGTCACGTATACAGCATACTTTATAAAATGTTTTATACCAATCAAAATCGTAATAATAGAATAAATTATGGTATTTGTTAATATTAAAATAATTCTACAAAGACTTTTTGAATTGGGAAATGCCCACAAATAATGCCAGGCTAAGTTACCAAAAAACATGAAGATATTTGAAAAATAAATAAACTGAGATGTGGTTATCTCTGGGTTGTGGGTTATTGGTAATTTAAATTTTCTTTACACTTTAACTATTTTTCAAATTCTCTACATTTCTTTTATGACCAGGAAAAAAAAGTTCAAATGCCATTTTTAAAAATAATAAAGGCTTATAAAATACGGTATATTAAAGTACATGTTATATTGTATGACCATTATCAGCACAAGAAAATGAGGCACAGAATAACTAGGTTTCCTACTTTAGTGTAGTGGTGGAACTGAAATTCTTACTCCAGTGTGGCTTATAGTTGAGATTCCATATTATTAGACATTTATAGATCTCCTTTCCGTTTTTATCTTGCTTATTCTACTTTCCTTGCTGTTAGTTGTCATTGCTATGGACATGCTCATCTTGCCTTGCTCCTTCTCATCTGCCTCTTTCTCTAGTTTTCTGTTTTAGATTTGCTGTGAGTAAAGAACCCAGAAACTGAGGTTGATAGATTGCTTTGTAAACAATCAAGGGCCCATGGAGCCTGCTGAATTGACTTTATGGCAGTTTAGTTTTTTTGCTACTTGGTGGTTTTTTGGTTTGCTCATGGGTCCTCAGCATTGATGTTGCAAGATGCCTGTTCCTGGGATGTAAGACATTACTGCATTATGTGTTAAGTAAATATTTTCAGAGCTGGGTTAACCCCATTAACAGTGTGCTGACGGGACAGCTCTACATAGATTGTCCTTGTGTTGAACCAAACTATTATAACTCCACTTTAAATGACTTCATTTTTTTCCAAGTAAAATTATTTATGTTACATAAAGGAAGCATTGTAATTTAAGTGAACAAAATTAGAGAGTTGTTTATTTAATATAAAATTATTACTATTGTAAATTGGCATTATGTATACTGTTTTAAGTTCTAGTCAGCATTTTATGATTAGTGTTATTTGTTGAATAATTATTAAAATTCTTGCCTATTGTAAGAATTTATAATTACATGATTTTTGTTTAACAAGCATTTTCAGTTTGAAGAATAGTGCCGGTTGTGTGTAATTATATGATTTTTGTTTTTTAATTTGTAATTACATGATTTTTGTTTATTTACAAGCATTTTCAGTTTGAAGAGTAGTGCCAGTTGTGTGTAAATAAGGACGATGCTCCGTGGAAGCTGTATATTAGATTATTGATAGCAGGACTTTTCAGTTATTTTCCCCTTTCATAGACAAAGTTGGTTATGATCTAAAATTGTTATTTGCATATTTCAGATACATTATTCCTCAACTAAGAAAATTGTTTTCCCTCCCTGTTTCTTTTAAATTTTCTAATTTTTTATACTTACATATGGCAGAACTTAGCTTTCAAAGTAGATGCAGCATTTTATACCTTCATCAACATTTATTTCAACACTGTGTTGCCTGTGACTTAAAACTAGTTCATGACCTTCATGCTTTGTTGAAACAAAGCAAAACATGATGTTTAGAGAGGTAATATGGAGGAAAGGATGTGGTGTCCTGTTAATGCAACTGAAAGTTGAATGACAGCACTTGGAAAAAAGGAAGTGAAAAAGATAGGATCTGTCCAAGAGTGGAACAAAAATTTTCAAACAAAAGCATCTTTTGTTTATAGAAATAAAAAAGTTTGTAGTGAGAGCTAAACTATGACTGTAAAATATTTATCTGTTATAGGCTACTGATTATTAAAATATAAGTGAATTTTTTCTAATATGGAAATTAGAAAAAATTCTGATGGTAAACTGTTAAACATTAAATGATAAGGGACATTATATTCATTTCTCGGTTAGATTCCACTAAAATTAAAATTAGGCACCTTATTGGTAGCATCCCTGTAAAAATTTTAGTTTGAAAAAGTTACAGAATTTTTCAAAGTTTATTTTTAAAGATTGTTTGGCATCTGATATATATGTATGTGAGAGAGAGAGAAAGAAAGAAAGAGAAAGAGAATTTATAATATTGCTATTTGTCCTGATAGAAAAAGGCACTTGGAGTTTGGAGACATTTATTTGTTCATTTGTTCAACCAACATTTTTGAACGCCTACAACTGCAGCTATGGATTTTTACTTAACAAGCATTTATTTAAATTATCCCAAATTCTGTGCCTTATTGTCTGTTAGAATAATCCTATCATAATATGTGGCCCTCAGCAGGTGTTTTGAAGGGTAAATGAAATAATGATTGAGAGCTTTTTGAGTTTTACAGGTGCTAGATATGAAGAAGCTGTGATTAGTTTTTTAATTGAAGTGAAACTCACATACAAATTAATCATCATAAAGGGAAGAGTTCAGTGGCTTAACAGTGTTATTCAACCACCACTTCTGTATAGTTCAAGAACATTTTTATCATCCCAGAATAAACCCTGTGTTTATTAAGCAGATACTCTTCATTGCCTCCTCCCTCAGCAACTAGCAACCACCAGTCTGCTTTCTATTTCTATGGATTTGCCTATTCTAGTTATTTTATGTAAATGGAATCATACAGTACATGACTCTTTGTGTCTGGCTTATTTCACTTAGTATAATGGTTTCTTTTGTTTTGATTTTTAGAGACAGGGTCTCTGTCACCCAGGCTGGAGTGCAGTGGCACAGTCATAGCTTGCTGCAACCTCGATTGCCTGGGCTTAAGTGATCCTCCCACCTAGGCTTCCCAAGTACCTGGGCCTACAGGTGTGCACCACCACGCCCAGCCAATTTCCTTTATTTTTTGTAGAGATGTGGTCTTGCCATGTTGCCAGGCTTGTCTCAAACGCCTGGCCTCAAGTGATCCTCCTGCCTTGGCCTCCGAAAGTGCTAGGATTAGATGTGAGCCACCACACCCTAGCATAATGTTTTTTGAGGTTCATCCATGTCTTAGCATGTATCAGTACTTCATTTCCTTTTATGACTGAATAATACTGCATTGTATGTATATACCACAATTTATCCATTTATTTGATGGACATTTGGGTTGTTTCTGCCTTTTGGCTGTTGTGCTGCTGTGAATGTTTGTTTGCAAGTACTTGAGTACCTGTTTTTATTTCTCTTGGGTACATACCTAGGGGTGGAACTGCTGGGTCATATGGTAAACTTTTTGAGGATCATTAAACTGTTTCCATAGTGGCAATATCATTTTAAATTCCCATCAGCAATGTATATGGTTCCAGTTCTCCATATCCTCCCCAGTGCTTGTGTTTTCCTCTTTTTTTTTTTTTTTTAATTATAGCCATCTTGGTGGATGTGAAATGGGTCTCATTGCAGTTTTGATTTGCATTTTCCTGGTGAGTAATAAATGATGTTCAGCATCTCTTCATGTGCTTTTTGGCCATTTGTAGATCTTCTTTGGAGAAATAACTATTCAAGTTTTTTGCCCATTTTTTAATTGGGCTGTTGCTAACTTCTTTTTTATAATATTACTAATTTATAATTATATATTATATATATCTTTTCTATATATTTGGAGAGAGAGCTTGTGCACTCAATGTAAGAGAAGAACAGACAGAAACATACATCTCCAGTGGGATTATCTTCCATCTTCGTTTTTTTAGGCCTCTCGGCTCTGCCAAAATTTAAATTGTTTCTTCCTTTGAATACTAGGTTCTTAGTAAGTTGATTAGAGCATGATGCTAAAGTTTGATTTCTTTGTGGGCCAATGAGTCATTCCATTCCATGTTCAGCTGTTTACAAGTGCATGCAGTTGGTCAAAGGGACATCTGTTGGGTTGTTTTTTTTTTTTGGCTTGATCATTATCAATCCATTTCAACTGTTGGAGGAAAGTAGCATTCGGTAATGAAAGGCTTGTGATTTTTATATGTGAACACAATCGGTGAGTACAAATAATTCACCAGTGTGAGATGTTTTTGCTGTCATATTCATTCCCCTTTTAGTTTTTGTGGTATTCATCATGAAAATATAAGGATTCTAAATACCCATCTAGATACACTGCATAAAGCTTTGGTTGATTTGCCCCTGGAATTAACATTATTCAAAGGCTGAGCATGGTGGCTCATGCCTGTAATCCTAGCACTCAGGTGGGCCAAGGTGGGAGGATCACTTGAGGCCAGGAGTTTGAGACCAGCCTGAGCAAGAGGGAGACCTGATCTCTAATAAAAATAGAAAAAATTAGCCAGGCGTGGTGGCACACACCTGTAGTCCCAGCTACTTGGGAGGCGGAGGCAGGAGGATTGCTTGAGCCCAGGAGTTTGAGGTTGCTGTGAACTAGGTTGATGCCATGGCACTTTAGCCTGGGGCAACAGGGTAAGACTCTGTCTCCAAAAAACAAAAAAGATGACCCCATTCAAAGTGTTAAATATTCACATTATTCAAATAATTTAGCATTGTTTCAAGACTAGTTTTGCCTAGGTTATTTATTTAAATCTATAGATTCTCTTGTACTATATAAAAGTCCTTTATCCTCTTTGTTCATGAACAATGTAGTGTTTCTTTTCAGTTGCCATCAGAGTTATGATTCCTATTGTGGTTTACTGTCCACTGAGATTTTCGTGTGGTCTGAAAGTTTCTCTGTAAATCTAAGGGTTTTTTCTCCCCTTTTAAGAGATTGTTTCTTTTTTTTTTTTTGAGACAGAGTCTCACTGTGTTGCCTGGGCTAGAGTGCCATGGTGTCAGCCTAGCTCACAGCAACCTCAAACTCCTGGGCTCAAGCGATCCTCTTGCCTCAGCTTCCCAGGTGGCTGGGACTATAGGCATGTGCCACCATGCCTGACTCATTTTCTTTGTATCAATTAATTTCTATTTTTCAGTAGAGACGGGGATCTCGCTCTTGCTCAGGCTGGTTTCGAACTCCTGACCTTGAGTGATCCTCCCGCCTGGCCTCCCAGAGTGCTAGGATTACAGCCATGAGCTACCACACTGGCCAAGAGATTATTTCTTAAAGGCCCAAAAGGTATTATTTTGACTACTCAGAACTATGCTATCTTTACTATACAAAATCCTAATCTATGAAGATTGGAATTTATAAATTGTATTTATTGAATAGGTTCTCTGATTTACAAATCTCTGAAAAGCTAAAAGTGTATAAAATCTACACTCTCCTTAAATTTCTTGGTACTGAACACACTAAAAGTTCCTTGTTTACAAAGGATTGTTCATTGTGGGATCTGTGATTAGGCTGTAGCTATTCCTTAGGGATCTCACTTTTATTAAAATTGGTATTGCCTTATTGTTTCCCTAGAGAAGGTAGTGGCAGGGACTAATTATAACTAGATTATTAGTTCTCCATATATATCAAGAATCAAATTTAATGTGTGAAAGTGTTTGAAGGAGTTGTGGGGGATTGCAGTGGTCATGAGGCAGTGCTCTTCATTTAATTCCCACACCATTTATATTCTGTTGACTGTATATGTATATGTTGGTTTCTTGACAGTCAAATAAATTAGGGCATGTTCTAAAGAACAAGTATTAGAAAATGTGTAAAAACTGCATTAAAAATTATGTACTGGGAGTTTTTATATGAAATAATAGGTCTTGGCTGAAAGTTATAGAAACCCTATTTTGTATTCATAGACAACTTAAAAATGGAAATATTTTTGGTGTGAAATCTTTTATATTTGCCAAACTAAAATTTAATTTTAATTTGCGTAAATTCTTTTCTAATGAAAATACTACATACCCAAGCATATAATGACTTCTTTTGACAAGAGAACTCTTTTCCACTTGAAACAATGAATAGCAATTTTTATAATGAAGTTCAAGAAAAGAGATATTTTGAGATTTTTTTTAGTTGAGAAGAATATATATTTTTTACAAATTCAAGATGAAATAAGATAGATAATTTTAATAGGTCTGAGGATTTTAATCTTATGACAGTAGAGCCTGTCTGTATTTATTTTTCTCTAAGATTTAAACTTTTAAAAATAATCTAAGTTTTCTCTTTTCTGTCTCATGTTATTTTCTAGGCTCAGTAGTTTATACCTGTACTCAGAAAATATCTTGGTTGAATAATCCTTTGAATTATTTTCCTTTATTCTGTGATTTTTTTCCTTTATTCTGTATACTTATAACCAGATACCATTAATTGCTTTTATTCAAAATTGGTCTCATACTTAGCCTTTTTCTTCCCACAACACCACAACCCAATAAAATCAGACCCACATCGTCTCACCTTCTATCTGGTTTCCTTGTTAGTATGTCCTATACATTGTCACTGGATTAATTTTAAAATGTCCTTTTAATTTTTTGTCACTGGATTAATTTTAAAATGTCTTTTTCATTTTGATATTCCTTTACTCAGTTCTTTTCAGTATTTGAGATCAAATCCTAGATTTATTAATTCATTTAATATTTATTTGAGCCTCAATGAAGGTCATTGGGAATTCAGAGATAAAATCACAGGCCTGCTTTTAATCCTTTCACATTCTAATAGAGTAGAAAGTTAATCACAATATATTAAGTATTCAGAGGGAAGTGCAGGGAGCCATTTGTTTACTCATTTGGTAAATATAATTGAGCATTTATAACTTGCTAGGCACTGTGCTAGACTGTAGGGTACAAGAAACATGGACTTTTCTGAGCATAAGCTTTATCTAGTTAGTAGGCAGGCACATAAAAAGATAACTATAAATACAGGATGACTAGTATAATCCTGGGTCTATGAAAAACACAGAGGAGGGAGATCTGATTTCATCTTAGCAATTAGGGAAAGCTTTCTGGATGGATAAACACTGAATGAAGCCTTAAGGAATGGAGAGAAACTAGCCAGGTAAGAAGGGAGTGAAGGATGAGTAGAAGCTTCCTGGAGAATGAGATAGGATGAATAAAGCAGAGGTATGGAATAGTTTGACTTGTTTGGGGGAAGTATGGCATTATGTTGTTTGGTATTATTGGAGTATAAAGCTGTAAGCTAGTCATGGCAAGAGATGAGGCTAGAGAAGTAGGCCAGGACTTCATCTTGAAGATCCTTGAATCTTATGTTGAGTTTGAGTTTTATTCTGTAGGTTGTGGGGATCTATTGTTAAGTTTTTAAGCTGGGGGGCTAATATGGTTATATAGATTTGCACTCTAGATCAGTTTGGCAGCTGTGTGGAGGATAGTTTGAGGAGGACAAAACCTTTTAGGAGGCTGCTGAAGTAGTACAAATGAGAGACGATGAAGTAGGAACAGAAGTGAGCATAAATAAATATTTAGAAGGTAAAGTCAGCGGAACTTGGTGATTGGTTGGATCTGAAAGGTAAAGGAGAGTGAGCATGGAGAGAAGGTTGGTGTTACCACTAAGTAACATTTTCTAATTATTTTATGTGATTATAGGAAGAGGAACAGTTTCAGTTGTTGACCTTAGGCAAGAGTGTCAAATCAGTTTTGGATATATTGTATCAGAACTTCCTTATGAGACATGTAAGTGGGATTTTTCAAAGATTTTGTTGTGATAAGTAGTATACTTGTAGTGGTTATGAGGTTGGACTAGACCAGTCTATCTAGGATGAAATCTTGGCTCTGCCATTTACTAGCTTTCTGACTTTAGGATTTAACCTCTCTGTGCCTCTGTTCCTTATCTGGAAAATGAGAACAATAAAAGTACCTGTCTTGGTACTTGGGGTTATTGTGAGAATTCACTAATAAGTATAAAGCACTTCGAATATTGTCATTCTATAAAAAGTGTTCAAGAAGTGTTAGGCATTGTGATCATCACTGTCATGCTGGAACATAGAAGATTAAGCTATACTGAAGAAAATTAGATGGGAAAAATCGATTGGGATCAGATAATGAGCCATATGTGTCATGTAAAGTGTGTATTTCACCTTAAAAGTAGTGAAAACCTGTTAAAGAATGTGTGTTCATCATTTTTAACTTTTGGAAAGTTTCTTTCTAAAAAATATATCACATATTCAAGTAGGTAGGTGGCCACAAGGTGGCAGTTATGTGGTATTGCTGTACAAATGAAGGCATAAACCATCATGTGTTTTTTAAATAAAATATTGACTTGATTAAAATAGCTCAATGTAAGCAATCTAATTCTAGTAGGACTCTTGTTCCAACAAAACAAAGCAAATTTGAGATAAGTAGAGAAAAGAGAGGGTATTGTAAAGATGCAGAGATTTCAAAGGAAGGTCAGAGAAGTATAAGTTGGGCCTCACGGAAACTGAAAAGCTGATCCCTTTCTCTCCATCATTTCGTCTCTTCTCTTCACGAGATCTTATACTCCTCTCTTTGTGGATCATCTTCCTTTGTCTACACGTCCGTTTGCACATGACCAAAAGTTATGGGACGACTCCCCAAATCTGTTTTTATCCAATGGAGTTGTTTCCCACATTTAGTATACTTCAGAAAGAAAAAAGAAGGGAGAAAGAAAAGTATATAAATAGTGAAAGCAAATCTACTCATAGAGTAAGCATCTGGCCAAGTGATTCCCAAATTTTGATGCATATAAGAAGTACCTGGGAAACTTTAAAAAGTTTTTGATGCCTGGGTCACACTGTATACCAAAATCAGAATATCTGGGGTGGGAGCCAGGTCTCACCATTTTTTAAGGATCCTCAATGAACAGTAAAGTTTAGGACCCACTGACACTTTTAGCCACTTTGTGTGATTCTGTGACATGGAGTGATTATACATCATGACCTCTTCTAAGCCACCTACATTTCCTGATGTGCAACCAAAGAAGTTGGAATGATTTGATGCCAGAAGGAAAATTGGCTGTATCGGATACAGAGAAAAGTGTTTCAGTTTGCAATAAGTCTAGGAGGTTGACCATGTAAACTGTACTTTATGGGTGATTTTAGGGATATCTACTGAGGTATATGATTATTGCGTCATTTACTGATTTTAAAATCTTTCATAGAAGATGCAGTTCTCCATGTTACCTTTCTGGACAGCTTTCCTACCTCCTTGTTTCCTATTTCCAACAGAAGAATTGAATTGATTCACCTCTCTTTTCTTATCAGACTAGGGTGAGAGAAGAGTCGGGTGTCATAGATGGTAGGAGCTATGAGCATTGGCCATTTCTACATGCTTTAAAAATGCTTACATATTTCATCTACAAAGTATAAAGTGTATACGTAAGATAAAGATTAATGACAAAAAGAACACCTCTATGCCTATCATCCAACTGAAGAAGCATATGCATACAAATACATTTGAAATCTTTTCTGCATCCAGTCCCACCCCCTCATCACCTGAGGTAACTACAATTCTGAATCTGTTTATCGTTACCTTGCTTTTCTGTACCACATATGTGTGCATAAACAATATATTAGTTTTCCTATGTTTGAACTTAATGGTATCACATGAAGTCTTGAGTGATTCGCTTTTTGTTCAGTATTGTGTAAAGCATATTCACTCCTATGTAGTATTTCATCATAGGAATTTACTTCAGTGTCCATTCTCACATCAATGAATGTTTCTGTTGTTTCCAGTTTTTTGCTATTTAACTATTATAAATACTGCCACTGTGTTAATTTTTCCTATCTTCTTATGCACAGCATGTGCCATAGGCTTTAGATGTGCAGAGGTTGTGATCCCAAGGTCCTTCAGTCCTTGGGGAGAAATGACTGTTCAGAAATGGGGGGTACAAAGTGGGACTGAAGTCAAAAGCAAACTGATATTTCTGTGTTTATTATATGCTTGGTTTTATCACATAAATGATCTCTGACAAATGTCCATGTGAGCTGTTGATGGATGCTGAATACATGACACCCATCAACCATGGACTATTGAGCTGACCAGATGTAGCAGTTTTTATTTTTTCCTGCAAAAACATATGCAATCAGAGGGAATAAAAATCTGTAACCAAAGTTTATAAATAAGCAAACCTCAGATGATAAATCGACATACATTTTATGCAGCTGAGTATGTCTGTTTGTTACAAATATACCTTTCTGTAGGGAGTTTCCTTTATATGAACTGTACATTGTTATTTTTTGTTTAATTTTAATGGGACTAAACTTAATTCTACAGAGGCTAGATAAGGTTAGGTTCAAAGTGCCATTGTTTTCACTGTTCATTGGTAGCAGTACCTGAAATGACAGAGAAATGATGCAGAGATAGGTGGCATCTGAACGGCGCTGTCTCTCTTTTGGAATAAGATTTCCGGTAGGTATATAGTTGTCATATATCCTTCTAAAAATCATGATATTAGCAAATGGGCCAATGATCATTTTATTAGTGAATATGCTTTACAGATCTATGAGGGAGGGGGGCTGTGAAGATCTTTCAAAGAAGAAAACAATCACTTGTGGTCTCAAAACCCACAAGTAATCATTTTAAACAGTTTTCTGTTTATTCTTTGTTTCTTTGCATATTTTTAAACTTTACTTGAATCATACTTTATATGCATTTTTGTTCTTTTTTGCCCAAATTTACATTGAGAGCATTTTCCACATTAAAAATTTAAAAAAGCATTATTTTTGACAGCTACATAATGCTGTATTGTGTGGTTGTACAGTAGTGTAACTATAGACCTGATACATCATCTTAGTGTTTTTGGTTTTTTGTTTTAAGAAACTGTGCAGGTATGCTGAAGTTCTGAGGAATAATGCCTAAAATTATTGCTCAGTGCTGCCTTTTTTCTGTAAAAAATAAATTACCTTTTTTCACTCAACAAATATTTATTAAGAGCTACTGTTCTAGGCTTAGAGTATGTATATAGGCTTTGATTTTTATTAAAAATCCCTGCCTTTTAGAACTTACCTCTTAGTTTTTTGTTCTGAATAATATGACTTCATATAATCAATAAAATGAGCCTAAAACAGTGTTTTGATAATTTTATGAACTTAAAAGTGATTTATTTTAATGGAATTGTTCTTTTTATCTTATGTCTATCTTTTTTCGTTTGGGATCGTTTAGTAATGGATCCTGTTTATTGAACTGTTTCCCAAGCAGCAATTTAAAAAAAAAAAGTTTTTATAATACGGAATTCTAGTTTTTCTCCTGTATAATTAGGTAAGGGTACAGACAGGAGAGAGAGAAGGGACCAATTTAAAATTTCTACCAAAAACCCCTAAAAACTGGAAGAAATCTTAAAAGATCCTTCTAATGTGTCTCTTCCTCATTGTACAGTTGAAGAGACTGAATTGGTGGCTTGTCCAATGTCATAGCAAGTTTGTTAGAGTCTGTGTAGACACAACAGACCGGTAGTCTATTGTATGTAATCCATATTCTTCTTGAAACATTATTGTCATTCAACAAATATTTGTGCCTAGTATGCGCCAGGCAATGAAATTTTGCTGAAATTTGCAAAATTAAGATGGTTCCTTAAGCTGTCGAGTTTGTTTTCTTCTTAGACACGAAGGTGTTCCAAAACCTTTACTTTTTAAAAAAGTCATTGGATTGAATGAGATTCTAGGATACAAATAGGACTGTTGGCTCAGTAATGTGAAGTCCTGTGATCTTTTTCTCACCTGATTACTCAGGTCTATTTGACATTGTTATCCTCCGGTAGTTTATGTTCTTGTGATATTGTTGGAAAATATGCTTCAGAGCATCCTTAAAATGTTGTTTTTGTCTTGTTTGCTTTCATTTGCCCTACTTTAACTTATGCCAGTGGTCTTTGAGTCATCTGTGTAATCTTTTTATTTCCGTAGTTAGGCTGCTGGAGTTTTGTAATAGTTCGTATAGTATTCTTGTTTATCATTCATTAAGGACTATTAAAAAGGTTTAAAGGCAGAACTGACAAGTACAAATAGTTATAATTAGAACTAATTAGAGTTTTTAATTTTTCTACAGCAAAAACATAGAAAATAGCTCTAATTATAGCTATTTTTGAACACTGGAGAGACTACATAACATACTTAAATAATATTTTGTACCATCCTCTTTGGGTATATGTGTGTTGTGTTTGTTTTTATTTTCTCTCCAGTCTTGTCAAAAAAGCACTTGTTGGTTTGGTGATTCCACTTGTTCGTGTTTTTAAAGTTAGTGTTCTAGGATTGTGAGATACAATGACAAATGAAAAACATGGAAAACAAATTGGTATAATGGAAAGTTGGATTTGGAGTCAGATGTTCTTGTTCTATACTATTTTGCTACTTATTGCTTATGATTTGGGGCAAGTAACTCATATTCTTTAAATCTCAGCTTCCACATTCTTTTCTCAATAAGTTATTTCCATACCTTTCCACATATACCCCATCCAAATTAAGTCTTTTCTGTTGTAGGCTCTCCTAGTACCTATATATTTTCTTCAACACACTTTTTATCGCTTGAAATGATGTATTTCTGTGTTTACCTATATTTGTTTGTTTTTTCCACTGGGGTTACAATTCATGGGAGTAGAGTCTATATCTGTTTTATTTGTCACTCCATGTCATGCGTTAGCACAGGGTTAGACACATGATAGATATTCAATAAATATTTATTGAATAAATAAACTACTACCTGATATATGCCAAGTTATTTCCTTCACAGGTATAAAACACTACAACTACACTTTTGTGGAAAGTCTTTTCCTATGAGGAAGTCAGGACAAGAGAGGTACCCATACCACCTCCTTAAATATATGTAGGACTGTTGAGTTTATGAAGTTGTACACTGTTATCTCATTTATTTCTCACAACGTGAGGAAATAACAGACAGGCTTAAACTAAGAGGTTCTATTGTTAACGGACCATATATTTTGACTCATGTCTATAACATAGTGTCTGACACATAGTAAACACTCGATGAACACTCAAGAAACGAAACAAATTCCAAATAGTTGCGGGTTTTTTTTTTTTTTGAAATGACAGCATAAAAACTTGGCATGTTTTTATACAGCATTTTGAAATTCATTGTTTTGTTGAGATGATCATTTATAAATCTTGAGTTTAAGGAATAAATTATTTATGTTTAGTTATTTATTCATTTTCTGGTCAGGGTAAGACTTGTGCTTGGGATCTGAACCAGTTTTTAAAGGCAAGTGTATGTTATGGACATAATATCTTCCCAGTAACTCTTCCAACTATTTCTGAGACTACATATGTTAACATTTTTATAATTGGCTTCAAAATGACAAACACAGATGGCTGTCGTCTGAATTTTCAGCATGTTTTAGAATAAATGTTTTCTCAGTAATTTAAAGTGCATTATTTCAGCATCAGATGATTACCTAATTGAGTACAATTTTTTGCTTATCTGCTAGCTTGCCATTTTTCAGATTTAAAATAAAAATAGCTTAAATAGCTGTAAGAGATTGGATATCTGATATGATCTTGTTCCTTCTCTTACATTTTTACCACACAGAACTCTTGATTAAAAAAAGTTATTATAGCTATTACTTTTCTGAGAATTTAAGTTTTGTTTTGACTTCTTTTTTCTTATCAGAGGAGGGAGATTATAGTGAAAGGAATTATTTTTGTGTTTTAGTTCATTTAATAAGTAACTAGGAAATTGTCAATTTTAATTCTAAAACAATAGAACCATAAATAGAATTAGAGTTATGTGTTGTATCATCTTAGTTCTTAGGTTCTGTGAAATGGTGTTTAAAATTATTGCTTAGTGGTAACTTTTCTGTAAAAGATAAATTATCTTTTTTTTCTTTTTTACTAAATATGTATTTACTATTTTTCTAGGCTTTGAATATGTAGCCTAGAACAGTACTCATGGAGCTTACCTTTTGATTAATTATTCCGAAAAACTAATATGACTTCATATAATTAGTAACATAGGGCCTAAAAGAATGTCTTGGTAATTTAATGTCCTCAGAAGTGATTTTTTCTAAATATTATAGTAGAACATTTCTGCTTTTTATTCTATATCTATCATCTTTTTCATTTGGATTCATTTAGTAGTGGATACCGTTGGCACAGAGGTTTTTTTTTTTAATCAAACTTTTTATAATGCAAAGTTTTAGTTTTTCTCTTGTGTGCTTGCACATCTGAATGAGTATTAAATATAAATCATATTAATATATAAAACCTAATAAAGTGACATCCTAAAATATTCATCTTTGTCCTGATATGTTCTGTTGTCTAAATATATTTTCTAATGTAAACAACATGGAATTTGAAGAAGTTTCTGAAATTGAGCATAAATATCAAGAACATCATTATTGATATTTTTTGGCTTTGCATTCTGAGGGATCTTTTCTTTTTTAAATGATGTGCCTAGACATCTGATTCTATATACAGATAATGTATTTAGTAGTATTCTAGTTGGTTTATTTTTAAGAATGAATTTACTGTCCTCCAGAGTAGTTTAAATGCATTCCACCTGCTTGATAATGTACAAATAGAGGCAACTGGCTTTGCACCTGTTCCTCAAGCAGACATGAAGTAGAATAACTGGGTAGCTAAATAACTGGGAACAAAATTTAAATATGTTTTTATATTCTACATGGCTGATGATTAGCTATTTCTGATTTATGAATTAGATGCCTTTATTTTGAATAATATATATCTATATACTTCATCTACAGTACATAAAATAAGTATATGTTGTATTTCCTGTATAACATTTGTCACTTATGTTGATGGTTAATAATATCAACATCATTAAAAAGATTGCTTTTAATATTTTGTATAATAAATTTCCTGGCCATCATTGTAATTGGTCTAATTAATAGTTATAGTAATACTGGTAGTATATTTCCTCTTTTTAAGGCACAAGGAAGCTTATACCTGTTTTTATTCTTTGCTTTCTTTCCTCAGAATGATTAAAGAGTTCAAGTTATTTAGGAATCAGTAGTTAATAGTTGCTTCATATAAAAATTAGAAAATTTATTACATAAAAAAGGAAATTTTCAAATGAACAAATGGAAAAATACCTACAATCTTAAGTCTAGAGATACACCCAAGTTGTTATAATCTTCAAGAATTTATCTATGCCTGAGTACAATGCTATTAAATTTCAAGCTAGGTGTAATTGTTGAAGGCTATGAATCTGAAGCCTGCTGTGTCTTTATTAAAAAGAGGTACAAATAATTTTTTTTTCATAAAAAGGTGGATTATACTGCAATGCTATTTTATACCTACTACTGTGTCATGAACATCTTTATTTGCAGTAATGGTTTACATTAATATTTTTAATACAGATTTACCATAGTTAACTCAGTGTTGCCTACAAAATGTAATGCATGCTTCTGAATTTAGGTGGTGATGAGGTATTTTAAGTGTATCCTGACATAGTATTAAAAAACATTGGATAGTATTCTAAGAAAGTTACTACCTTTCCCAATTTTCCTTTACTTCATCTGCTTACAATAGCAAAAAGTTTTTTAGTGATTGTATGTCCTTAACCACCTTTTAACACTTGCCCATTTACCTCATAGCCTTCAACCATACCTAACTAAAATTTTAATATAGTTCACCATTTTTTTATGGCTGAGTAATACATGGTATATACATATACCACATATACATATACCACATTTTATTGGTCCACTCATGTAATGATGGGTGTTTGGGTTGTTTCTACAGCTTTGCAGTTGTGAATTGTGCTGCTGTAAACATTAGAGTCCAAGTGTCTTTTTAATAAAGTGTCTTTTTTTCCTTTGGGTAAATACCCAGTAGTGGGATTGCTGGATCAAATGGTAGATGTACTTTTAGTTCTTTGAAGTATCTCCATTCTACTTTCCATAGAGGTTGTACTAGTTTGGAGTCCCACCAACAGTGTATAAGAGTTCCTTTCTCTCCATATCCGTGCCAGCATCTGTTGTTTTAAGACTTTTTGATAAAAGCTGTTCTCACTAGAGTTAGATGATATCTCATTGTGGTTTTGAATTGCATTTCCCTGATGATTAGAGATGGTGAACATTTTTTCATATGCTTATTGGCCATTAGTCTACCTCTTTTGAAAAGCTTCTGTTCATGTCTTTTGCCCACTTTTTAGTGAGGTTGTTTGTTTGTTTGTTTGTTTGTTTTGCTGATTCACTTGAGTTCTTTATAGATTCTGGTTATTAGCCCTTTATTGG
>CAUYRT010094997.1:0-17977 GCA_963574885.1 Lepilemur ruficaudatus
CACAAGAATGAAAGAATAAGCACCACATGTACTCGCCATCAAATTGGCACTAACTGATCAACACTAAGATGCTCCCATGGTAGTAATATTCATTGGGGGTTAGAGGTGGGAGGTGGGTAAACTCACAACTAATGGATGGGGAGAGCATTGTATGGGGGAAAGGGCACGCCTCAAATCCTGGCTTGGGTGAGGCAAAGTCAGAACATGTAACCAAAATGTTTGTACCCCCATAATATCCTGAAATAAAAATAAAAATAAAAGATATTTAAAAACAAAAACAAAAATCTGAGGTTAGGATAATACAAAGGTATTTTATTATTACAGATTATTAATGGGGCATGCCCTTTAGGCCCCATTGGCAGCTGTAGGTGGAAGAGTCTGTCCCTACAGTACATGTAAATGTTCAGTGGCCCCATTTTTTGTTGACGGCAGTGGGATCATTGTCAAGGTCTAATGCTTCAGCCCCAGTCCTGGTGGCAGTAGCCAGCAGTGACAATAGCTGTCGACTTGGTGGCCTGTCCTCAGGGTACATGCAAATACAAGGTGGCCTTGCTGCTCAGATCAGCAGGGTTGCTACTAGTGGCTCACTCTTTTCCTCCAAAAGCAGCATCCAGCAGCAGTGGGAGCTGCAAGTGGGATATGTCAATGGGGTTCCAGGGATGTGGAGATGGGGGGGGTTGTTGGACCTCAGGCCAGGATGCAATTTGGTAGGGGCTGGCTTCTTTAAATGATGTTGTGCTGTAGCTACCTAAGGTCTCAGAGAGTGTGTGGGACCCAGACTGCACTCCGAAGTCCCACAGTCTCCAGGCAGCTTTCTATGTCTGTCTCAGGGCCTTTAGGTTCAAGGGGTTCTGCCATGGCTAGGATTTCAGGAGTCCATGGTGCGGATGTGGATTGTTCAGGATTTCTCACTTACCCTTTTCCCACACTGGGGAGCCTCTCCTTATGCTAAAATTTTGAGTGCAAGCTTAACTTTAGAATCCAAAGTAACAGATGTAATGCCAAGTCTGGAAGAAAGGGGGAGAATAATTTGTGAAAAAACTAAACTAAGTTTCGGAGACTGGATTGAAATACAAATAGAGTATAATTCAGATAGAAAAGCAATACTATGAATCATTTTGTATACTCTGAGCTCATATATATATATATTAAAAAATACATAGTATTATGGAGTATTAGCTGGCTGATAAAAAATAATTAAGATAGTCAACCAAAGAACTGGCGCCAGAGGTAAGAGTAAACTCTAGTTTTCCCAACTTAGAAAAAAGAATTATGGCTGATATTAAAACTCAAGACAGAGAATGTGGATTTTTTGTTTTCAAGTCTTTGTGGCCCAGCTCTTTTGCTTTGTTTTATTATTTTCCATGGGTCCCCAGTTAAAGTATTTCCCATGCATAGCTGAGCCTTATGTAAAAAGGGATTTATATAGCCCCCAAAATAAAGAAAGTATAGGATGGATATGAGGAAAATAAACGTAAAATTTATAACATACATTTACCAGATTATCCAGCAGTTGTAGTTCTGCAAATTTATACTACAGAAATGGTTATTTACAGCCACACAAAAACTTCTCCATGGTTATTCATATGAGCTAATTTTCAATAGTCAAAAACTAAAAACAATCAAAATATCCTGCAATAGGTGAATAGTTAACAAATTATGGTATAACCATATCATAGAATGCTACTCAGCAATGAAGGTGAATTAATTAACTATTGATATATGCAACAACTTGAATGAACGCAAGGGTTGTTATGATGAATGAAAAAAGGCAACCTTACCAGGTTGTGTACTGCATGATTCATTTATATTCATTTTAGAAGTGACAAAATTATAGACATGGAAAGCAGATCAGTGGTTGTCAGGGATTAGGGATAGTGGAGAGGAGAGTGGTGGATGTGACTATAAAGGAACAGGATGAGGGAGATCCTTGTGGTGATGGAATAGTTCTGTGTCTTGATTGTGATGGTGTTTACGTAAACTTACACATGTGACAAGATGACAGAACTATAATAAATACATACACACATTGTATCAAATCAATTTCCTGGTTTTGATTTTATACTATAGTTATATAAGATGTAACTATTATAGGAAACTGGATGGAAAGTTCATGGGAAATCTCTGGATTATTTTTGCAATTTCCTGGAATTCTACAATTATTTTAAAATAAAAAGTAAGGCTGGATCAAGTGATATTTCTAATTTTAGCTCTTAGAGATATCAAATTGGTACTAAGGTGCTCCCATGGTCGTAATATTCATTGGGTCCTGGTCAGATGGGTGGGGGTGGGTGTGGGTGTGGGTAAACTCACAACTAATGGATGCAGAGCGCACTGTATGGGGGAAGGGCACTCTTGTAGACCTGGCTTGGGTGGGACAAAGGCATTATATGTAACCAAAATGTTTGTACCTCCATAATATCTTGAAATAAAAAAAAATACTAAGCCCCCCCCACCAAAAAAAAGAGTAAGGTTGAAGCAGGATCCATACCTCTTACCTCTCACAAAAATTAATTCATGATGGATAACAGATTTAAACCTATGGCATGAAACTATAAGAATTCTAAAAGAAAAGGTTGGAAAACTCTTATAGATATCAGTCCAGGCAAAGAATTTATGAAGAAGACCCAAAAAGCAATCGGAGTAGCAACAAAAATAAATAAATGGAACATCATCAAATTAAAAAGCTTCTGCACAACCAAGGAAACTATCATGAGAGCAAACAGACAACCTACAGAATGGGAGGAAATATTTGCAGGCTACACATCCAATAAAGGGTTGATAACTAGAGTCTATATAGAACTCAGGAAAATCAGCAAGAAAAATCAAACAACCCCATTAAAAAGTGGGCAAAAGACACGAACAGAGAGTTTTCAAAAGAAGATAGAATAGTGGCTAACAAACACATGAAAAAATGCTCAAAATCTCTAATAATCAAGGAAATGCAAATTGATACCACAATGAAATATCACTTAACTCCAGTGAGAATGGCTTTCATCAAAAAGTTCCCAAACAACAGATGCTCAGATGCTGGTGAAGATGCGGAGAGATAGGAACACTTATACACTGTTGTTGGGACTGCAAACTACTACAACCTCTATGGAAAATAGTATGGAGACACCTCAAAGAACTAAAAGTAGACTTACCATTTGATCCAGCAATCCCACTGCTAAGTATTTTACCCAAAGGAAAAAAAGACATTTTATAAAAAAGACACTTGCATTCAAATGTTTATAGCAGCACAATTCACAATTGCAAAGATGTGGAATCAACCCAAATGCCCATCCATACATGAGTGGATTAATAAAATGTGATATGTGTATACCATGGAGTACTATTCAGCCATAAAAAAACGGTGATCTAGTATCATTTGTATTAACTTGGATGGAACTGGAAGCCATTCTTCTTAGTGAAGTATCAGCAGAATCAAAAAACAAACACCACATATCCTCAATACTAAATTGAAACTAATCGATCAACACTTATGTACACATATGGAAGAAAAACTCAAGGATAATCAAGTAGATGGGGGCGGATTAGGAGATGGCTAAATTCACACCACTGGGCACAATGCACACTAACTGGATAAAGAGCACACTTACAACTTTGACTCATACTGTACAAAAGTGAATTATGTATCCAAAATGTGTGTACCCCCATAAAATTCTGAAATAAAATTTAAAATTAAAAATAAATGTTAAAATTTGTTTAGAATTATTTTTGAAAAGTAGCTCATGGATTATTAAAAAAGTACAGAATCTGTATTACAAAACTTAATTCTTCAGAGGACTAAAAGCTATACATATAAGGTAGAGTGTGTATGTCTGTAGTTACAGCTATTTTCTACTACAGTATATTTTAGCGGAGTTATTAACAGCAAATACTAAACTAGCTAGATCTAAAAGTAATATATGAAGTCATAACAAATAAATGGTCAGAATACCATTGCCATGGTGACCCTTCATGTGTAGTAAAATCAACCTTGTAAGTGTAACTAAAACGTAGGTTCACCTCTGAACAAGGCAAAGAACCACACAAAGTAAACACTTTCATGTTTTTAAGACCTTAGTTCTGTTCATTGGTAAAGTGACTGCTCATTAGTGAAGAGGAATGAATGTGGGATTATGCATAAAGTAATAAATAACAATATAAAACAAAACAAAAGAAGAAAAGAGAACATGCAAGGAAATATGGTGATGTTTTGTAACAACTGAAGTATACACTAAGGCAACAATGAAACAGAGGTACAAATAAAAAAGAAAATAAACAGTAACCATTTAGCTGAGATATGTAATCTTTTGTTTCTGAACAAATCTAGCATGAAGTAAAAACAAATCTCTTTCAGTTATCTGAATCCAAATATGTAAGTATTACTATAAGCATTTCTTCACATCTTAGGATCTTCCTTAAAGAAAATAAAAGGGACAATGGCAAAACAGGGAAGCATAATCAAGCATTTTTTTTCCTGAACAAATGTAGCTTATTTGTAAAAAAATAAAAACAAAAAACAAAATACAAAAAAAGAACTTAAAAGGAGTTGTTAGAATAAACCAGCCTTTTGTAATGCTTTTTGTGTCAATATGTAACAGGGGGAGAGCAGATGGCAAATGGACAAATGGAACAATTTGTTTCAGCAGGTCCCTTTTGCAAACTTGATTCTATTGCTCTGTTCATTGTCCATATTCAAATCCAAACACATTAGTTTCTCCTTTATAGTGGCTTTGTCTCCATAACATCAAAACACTACTCAGTTTAGTGAATTAATTCAATTCCAGGCAGCTGTCTATGAGTTGGGTGTGGATTAGAAAGGCAAAATGGAAGTACATACTGAAGGAGAGAAGGGGAAATTGTAAATAAAAATTAATAGCGGGAAAAAACTGGAGTTGAATTAACCGATATTAATTCATGCAAAAAGTAAGCTTTAGATAGATTTTTTTTTCCTCAGAGCAGTAATATAAATATAATCAAACCATCCACTCCTTCTACCTAACTTTCGTAATCTATGCATAACAACATGTAACACTGAAATGCATTATCTATCTTTACAATGTTCTGTTTAAAATCATTACAGTTGTCTCG
Source organism: Lepilemur ruficaudatus (assembly GCA_963574885.1). NCBI lineage: Eukaryota > Metazoa > Chordata > Mammalia > Primates > Lepilemuridae > Lepilemur > Lepilemur ruficaudatus. The sequence continues at coordinate 5,080 of CAUYRT010094997.1, forward strand.
CCAGTAATGATTCATATATATATATGCATATGTAATGTATAATGTAAGAATATATAGAGTTTATTGCTTCATTTAATAATAATTTTTAATGTTGCTGAATTTACATTTATTTCACTGCACCTAACTACTGCATAGTATACACCTTCATTTTATTTTTCATTTCCGTAGAAATAGACATTTTTCACAATGTTCTATTAGTACAATCAATGCAGTAATGAACATACACACTCATGTTGCTATTTTGATCTATACTCTCATTTCTCATGGATATATTAGGATGGGATTGATGTAATGCATTGAATGACAATGTCTCTCAATTTATCCAGGATAATCTCAGTTTATGCCAATTATCTTAGGATAGTTATGAAGTGTCACAGTTTGTATGATAAATTATAAAATCATCCTAGACATGGGATGTGTGCATATTTAATTTAGCTAAGTACTCTTCTAGATTATCTCTAACACTTTATACTTCCTCTCACAGAACATGAGAATTCCTATTTCAACACATTTTATAAAGATTTAGCGTTAGCTGACTTTCAGATTTTTGCAACTCTGATGGCTGTAAGTGATCCGTACTTGCTATTTTAATTTGCATTTTTTCTAATTGCTACTAAGACTTGATTGTACTTTTATTTATTTAGTTTTAGCCATTTAGTATTTTCCACTTGTGAATTAACTACTTTTTGCCTATGAGCATTTTATATTGGATGTTCTGCATTTTTTTATATCTGAAGTGTTAACCACTTTTCAGTTTGGGATATTATAAATACCATTTCTTTACCTGTTACGTATCTGTTAATATTGCAGATATGTCCTTTGTTGAATAAGAATCTGTAATTTTTGATGCATTCAATCAAATTCATTAAAATGTTGATCTATGTTTTCTCCTTTTGAGGATATTATTTAAGAACTCCATCCCCATTTCAAGGTCATGAAGTAATTTTCCTATAATTTCATTTATTATTAAGTCGACTATTTCTATACTAAATATTCAAATCTTTAATTCATCTTAAGTGCACTTTTGAATAATAGTATGAGGTAGAGGATCGACTTTATTTTTTATATATTGATCCAGGTTTCCAAAACCAACTAATAAACACTATGACATTTCCATATCAGCTTGTGATAGCTCCTTTATAATATATTCATTCCTATGGATACATGACACTGCTTTTGGAAATTTTATTCCATTCAATTGCTCTATTCGTTCATTCATGAAACATTGTCAAATAATTTGCTTTGTTTTATGTTTCGCTATGATTTTATAGATTGTTGTAGTATATATTGTGAAGATCCTATAATCTTTGAATTTCTTGTTTTGTTCCATACATAGTATTTATGTGCACCTAGATTTTCATATAAATTTTATAAGATCTTTTAAGTGCATCAAAATTCCAGCTGTTAGTGTTAGTTGAACATGGTATGGAAGATGATCTCAGATTAGACAACTTTACTGAACTTTCTTGTTAGAGCCAATAGCTTGTTGATCTTGTTCAATTTTATATTTAGATAATTACATCATATGAGAATATAACAGGTTTCTTTTTTTCTTTTTATTTCTTGTATTTCCATTCTCCATTTCTTGCACTGACTAGGATTTCCAATTTTGTATAAAACAGAACAAGTGGCAAAAGGAATTATTTTCATGTTTGAAATCTTAAAATGATTAAGCTTAAAGAATTTTATGTTCCTTTGTTTACTTGTTTCACTATGATTTTTAAATTTATAGATGAGTTTTTGTTTTATCATAGCTTTTATTGTGATGAGTAAATTTCCTTTTGGTCATAGTTGCCATTTTAGGGAATTGAACATTGAAGTTTTTGTTTTCATTGAAGATAATATAACATTTATCTGTTGATTTTAACATATTTTATGTTAACCTGTTTATGTTTTCTTATATGTTTCAGTTTCTAAGAAATAATTTAGCCTTATAGTACTTTTAAATGTTATTTTTTACTCCTTTTCGCTAAATTAGTCTTGTTTCCTTTTTTTCTAGCAAATAAAATTCAGAAATACTTGGCTATTTTAAAAATTGATTTCATTGTGATTTTTAATAGAATTGCTTTAAATTTATATATAGTTTGGAAAGAAATACTGGCATCCCCTGCTATGATATGAATGATGGTACCCCCTCCAAAACTCATGTTGAAATTTGATCCCAATAGTGGTGGTATTAAGAAGTGGGACCTTTTGGGTAAGTGATTAAATCATGAGGGCTCTACCTTCATGAATAGGATTAGCACCCTTACAAAAGGGTTTGAGGTTGAAGGGAGCATTCTCTTGCCTTCTCTGTTCCTTTTGTCATGAGAGCACATAGCATTAGTCCCCTCTGGAGGATGCAACAACAAAGCATCATAATTAAAACAGAACAGCCCCTATCAGACACACAATTTTCTAGCGCCTTGATCTTGCACTTCCCAGACTCCCAAACTGTGAGAAAAAATTTCTCTTCTTTATAAATTATACAGTCTTAAGTATTGTTATAGGATCACAAATGGATTAGATAGTTTCAAGAACATATTTCCTCTATTTCTTCTACTTTTGTATGCTCAAATGATATTGATAACTCAATACATTCTTATAGTTTTCTTTATGCAAACTATGTATATTTCTTTGCAGGAGCAGCTGTGGTTGTGTTTCGCTTTGTTGGTGTAACAAAAAATTAATTATGTGTTATATTTTCTAAATAGATAAGTTGCTTATGTCAAAACTTTCAATTTGGTATATTTACCAAATGCCATCAACACATATGCACATATGGGAGTAACATTCACTGGGTGTCAGGCAGGTGGGAGGGGGAAGGAGGGGATGGATAAATTCACATCTAATGGGTATGGTGCATGCTGTCTGGGGCATGGCCACACTTATAGCTCAGACTTGGGTGGTGCAAAGGCAATTTATGTAACCAAAGCATTTGTACCCCTGTAATATTCTGAAATTAAAATGAAATAAGTTCTATAGAGCCCATGTGAGATAAGTAAAAAGTAAACAAATCTCAGCACATAGCACACAATAGTAAAATAACTACAAATATGGAAAAATAAGAGCAAATATAAAATTCAGAGAAAAAGACATGGTACATTCAATGATGCAACAAATAGAATCCTAATTGGCTTCTCAATAGAAACTATAGAACCCAGATGACAACGAGATTATACCTTCAAACTACTGAAAGAAAATGATGTAGAATTCTAAATTCAGCAACAATTATATTTAAAAATTATGTGCATATAAATTTTCAGATGAACAAAAACTAAGAAAACTTGTAACTAGCAGAAATAATCTAAGACAAATATTAAAAGATATTCTTCCGGCAGAAAGATAATGTTCTCCTGTGGAAATTTGAAGATGTAGAAAGTATTAAAAGGCTATAAATGTCAATGTGTGGGTAAAGGTTATTATATTTTGGCCACATGAACAATAAATATACTTAATTTGGGGATTTAAAATGTAAATAGAATTAAAATGCACAAACACCATAATAAAAATAGCAGGAGTTGTGTATGTGGACTTAAAGACTTTTAAGGTTGTTAGCTCATCCAAAAAGTGGTAAAATTTTAAATTTATTTAACATTTTGATGAATCCAGGATGCATGTTATAATCTCTAGGGCTCCAAATAAAATAATGTTTAATTACTCTAAAATAATGAATGCAATATGGAGAGAAAATGGAATGCAAAGCAAGTAACACCATCAAAAAACAAATATAATGGTAAATTTAACTCAAAATATAAAATAAATTACATTAAAGGTAAATGGATTAAATCACCCAATTAAAATACAAATATGGTATCATGTTAGATATGAACACAGCCATATGTTGCCCACCCCCATGCCAACTTTTTAATACACATGGGAGTTAAAAGTCAGGCTTTTACTTAGTTTCCATTGATGCTTCTTGAAGGCAGAGGGGTGCCTCCTTACTGCCAGAGGGTAGAAGTCCAGGCAAAACACTTGATCTCCACTGATACTGCTCTGGCAGGAAGGAGAGAGGGTACCTCATTACCACCATGCAGTGGTTGAAATCTACGTTCCCTATTTGGCCACTGCTGATACTGTGGGGAGGGGGAGGAGTATTCTGTTACCATTAGACAAGGGGAGAAGTTCTGGTTCAACCTCTATTGACACCATCCCAGCAGGAAGGAGGACTAGAACAAGGGTGAGAGTAGGATTCCAGATTCCCCACTGAGTGGTACTCTGACACCACTCCAGCATGAGGACTAGGAGGAGGAGCCTTATTACTGCTGGGTAGAGATTAGAAGTCGAATCTCCCCAACTGGCCTCCACTGACACCATGAGGTTAGGCTAGGAGTGTTGCTCATCATTATCTCTGGGCAGAGGTAAAAGACTAGGCTCCCCATCTAGCCCCTTTGAAATCATCCTGGTAGGGAGATAGAGGGGCACCTTGTCACTGTTGCATAAGGGTGTAAATTCATGCTCCACAATGAGTCTTTGTTGACAGTAATGAGAAGAGCATTGGTGTTTGGCTGAAGCAGAACAGTTATCAACAGAAAAGGTCTCCCGTTTACAAATCCATTGGTAAGAGAGAGGAAGATTCTCTTGGTTTTTGTTTTTATCATCAGCATTCACTGGCATTTCTGGGCTGTGCACTTCTTTAGCACCTAGTCCAGAATATATAAGTGGCAGAAGAAAACCCAAGAAATGTGTTGCCACGTTATTACTTGAATCTTGAAGCATCTAGCCAGTCTTCCCTCTTCACTTTTTAGTCTTCTTATATGTGTTTTAGATACGATGTCTAGGGTTTTTAGCTGTACCAACCAGGAGGAATAGGGCAAATGTGGCTGCTTCATCTTTTCTAGAAATGGAAAATCCCAAACATTTAACTTCTAGTATTTATTTTCCATTTTATTCAGAAAATGAGACTTGTGATATGTCTATTTGTAATATAGTAAAATTTATTGTTGTCTAGGAGTTTTTGAGGATTTTTTCAAAATGCTATTAGTACTTCCATTACACCTTTTCTTGTTACTATTTTCATTTCCATTTTTTATGATACATTTTAGTGAGATTTTCAGTTTGATTGCCTTTTTATTTCTTGGCTTTCTATAATATTTTCATTCATTTCAATATTTCTGATTACTTTTTTAATACTTATTGTGCAATCAATTCAAAAATGTATTCCTTGCTTAAACAATATAAACAATACAAAGAGATGTACAGCAAAATAAGAATGTTCACTTTCACACTATGCCTATATAAAAATATTTACATCTATACATCTTTTAATGATTTTGCATTTTAATCAAAGATAATAGTTCTTTGGATTTTGTCATCTTTTTTACTTTTTTCTTGAGGAAATGTACATGTAAATACAATACATGTAAATACAATATTTTTAAAATTGTATTTAGTAGTTCAAAGTATTATGATTTATTTATTTAATCACTCTTCATGTTTCTAGTTATTAACAATTACCAATCTTTTAAGATAACACCTTTTGCATGTATCTCTGAAACTAAATTCAATATATCTCATGTAAAACGGGAAATGAATTGGTTTGTATCAAACGAAGTCCAAAGTGTTATCGACATCAGGCATGGCTGGATCCAGTGTCTTAAGCAATTTTAACAAGGTCTCCATCTATCAGTGCTTTCCTCGTCTATACGCTTTATTCATTCTCAGAGGTTGAGAAATATAGCCCTTCAAAGTTCCAAGTCCACATCTTCTCATTACTCTATCAATAAAAATATATGAAATTTCATGGAAGGGCTTTAGGTTGCTTTAACATGAATGTATGCCACTTTGTGCCAGAAGGTGTAGGCTGCCATCACCAACATCCCTATCAGTACATGAACTAAAGTAGAAATACATTCACCTATTGGGTTGTTCACAGATGAAAGTCCAACAGACTTTCACCAACAGAGTGTATTTGTAAAATTCGTTGCTTGAAGTGAAAACGCTGATAAATTATTTTCACATTTCAAATTTTGATAAATTCTGTCAATTCACCTTCCCCAAATTATTTAATTATTTACATTTTCATCAATAATGTAAAAAGCATATGCTTCTCCACATCTTTTCATGCACTGCACATGCTTAATGTTTTGAATTGTGCCAATCTATTAGATAAAAATACTATAGTTTTGTTTAACTTTTCATGTTTCTGATTACAAGTGATCTTCAACATAGGTTTGATGACACCTTTACAGTTCCACTTCTGTAGTCTTTTAATTTTGCTATCATTATCTTTATACTTGCAATTATTATTTCATAGACAGTTTCCTCTTGAGGAAGATGTAAACCAGATGTAATTTTAAAAATTTACTCCATTCACTTTAGGAAAGTATTTTTAGAGATTTATTCTTTATCTAAATCTCTATGGAAAAGCTGTCTTTTCCGTGTCTTTGGTTAGATTTTTTTTTTCCCTTGCATTGCTCATCCTTGAGTAAGGAAGGATTTATACAGACCTAGTATACACTGCCACATTTTGCTTGTAGAATCTTCCTCCCAAGTCTAAACCTGAACTGTGAGTTTCCAATACTGAGTGGGTTTACAGCTAATCCTGTTCTGCTGGATCGTAATGGGCTGTTTCATCTCCCAGATAGTTAGTTACCTAACTCTTTGAGAGATGGAATATATAAAAATAAAATTTACTGGTTGTACTGTAATCAGAGATCTTCTAATCTTATCTCCAATGCTTTACTTGTGGAAACTGTATCTCTCAGGGTACAATACATGATGGAGAATACTTTGTCCTCTACTTCTTTCTGTATTTACAAAAAAAAAAAATAATAATGTTCACATGAATCCCTTTTTCTAACAAACCTACTTTTTGATAGGAAGGTCATATTTTGGTAATGCTTTGCTAGATCTCTCTTGAATATTGTCATTGCTCCTAAAATATTACTGCTATACTCCTAAGGTAATTTAATAAGGATATAACCAAGATATATGGAACCATGTTGATGCACTTTCCACATACAAATGTATTCTCATATGTACTCAATATAAATATGTTCTCAACATGTATTTGGAGCACTGTGGAAAAAGTGAGTGAAGGAAGACCGTGGAAGCATAATTCAGGCTCTTCCTTTATTTCCCTCAGTAATTTTTTCCAGTCTCCAAGTTTTTATGGTTAACTCTTCTAAACAAAAGTCCGATAATGGACTGAAACAAGCTTTCCCATGAACCAATTTATTAACTGTCAATTGTTCCTCAAACTTGAAGCTTGAAGAAGGCTTACTCTTTCTCAACCTCTATCCTAAATGTCCTATAAAAATATTCCTCCTGACAGATGGCCATTGTCAAAGAAAACAAAAACTGGACAATAGTTTACGTGTTAATATATAGCTGTTCACTGCTGAATTCCAAGTACCTAGAACAGTGTCTAGTATATGTAAGGCCTCTGTAAATATTTGTTAAATGTTATTCATTAAAAAAAACAGATTTTATTTAGGACTATTGCAATAAGGAAAGAGAGACCAAAGTATAGAACTGGGCTCAATTCCAAATACAACACAAGCAAGTGAGAATTTATAGCCAAGGAGTATTGTGGGGGTCGATGGATGGAAAATTACTAAGAGGAAACATCAGGGGTGGGAAGGGATTCTGGCTAAAGGAACCTAACAAGATGCTTACTGAATGAAGACAGGCGAGGGTGATCAGACATCTCCTGGAAGATGGTGGAGGATGAGGAACCTGATCAGATATTGAAGGTGGGGTTCTTGCTAAACTAATTTAGCAATGTTCTTGCTAAAACTGGATTTTATAAGGAAATGCACAGTTAGGCCACGGAGAAGGATTAGACTAAAAGTTTTTACTAAAGTTTGGCCAAACAAAGAATCTTTGTCATCAGTAAATAAAGTGTTCTCCATATCCTTGCATTTTTATCAGTGTTTAAGTGCTACTAAAATGCTGTAACCACAGAAACCCACCCAGTTATCTTATTCCTTAGTTCACATCTACATAACAGGCAAGGAAAAATTGAGGTAAGTCAGGAGGACTACTTAGTACATACAATATTTGCATTAGTTAACCTGGCCAGTGATTTAAAAAATACAGCAGGAAATAATATTTTTTCTAAATAAAATTTATGTAAAATTCCATATGTGTAATGCAGATAAAAGAAGAAATTCCTTGTTATTAATATAATTTGAGATGGAGGAATTTCAGGCTATCACTATGCTGATCTTTTTTTTTTTTTTTTTTTTTTTTGGAGACAGAGTCTCACTTTGTTGCCCGGGCTAGAGTGCCGTGGCGTCAGCCTAGCTCACAGCAACCTCAAACTCCTGGGCTGAAGTAATCCTTCTGCCTCAGCCTCCCAAGTAGCTGGGACTACAGGCATGTGCCACCATGCCCGGCTAATTTTTTCTGTATATATTTCGTTGGCCAATTAATTTCTTTTCTATTATTAGTAGGGACGGGGTCTCGCTCTTGCTCAGGCTGGTTTTGAACTCCTGACCTTGAGCAATCCACCCGCCTCGGCCTCCCAGAGTGCTAGGATTACAGGCGTGAGCCACCTCGCCTGGCCTAATGTGCACATTTTAAAAGTCCACCCATGGATTTATATTTGCAGGTGGACTTGTGAGGCCCCGTGCTAAGTGTTACCTAGGGTAAGGGAGTAGTCATTGACTAATTTCATTGTGTTCTAAAAGCACACAAATAGTACCTTTGACAAAACCAGCTGATGCATAATCTCAACAAAAGAGAGGAAGAAGAAAGACATCATGTGGGAAGCCTTCACTGAACATGTGGGCTTGAGCTGGGTACTGGCAGATTGGTAGTAAGGTAAGAGAGATGTAATGGTCAGCATGGACAAGGAATCTGAAGCGATGGTAAAATTTTACATTTCCTTATAAAAACTGGGATATTCCCTGTTTTTGAATATTGATGACAAATAATCATTTCAACTTACTTGAATTGCCCTTTTGGGGGAAATGCAAAGTATTTCTGTTTTTGACCTTAGCTGGATTTGAAATGTTATTTTTGACAAAGCACTAATCTTCCTGAATGATATTTGTATGTAAAAGTACAGTTGATCTTGCACTGTATTTTGTAGTCATAGGTTTTCATTCTCTTTGGATCTTGATATATGACCTGGCGAGACAGATGGGGAGGGAGTGACATTGTTTTTAGTGTACTTATTTTTGGAGTGTGTTTAGTGTTCTTAGTCATCTAAACAACTTGAACACAGCAGTGTCCAGGGTATTTGCTCAACCTCAAATGCCTGTGTATTTCAGTGTCAGATTTTGGAATATTAACTGCTTAAGTTTTGTGACCTGTGTTTGATCTTGCAGGGTGACCTCATAGCTGAACTGTTCTGTTACCAAATGTATTCTAATCATTAAAGATGATTATTGTGGTTCACAGATGAAGAAAATATTGTGGTTTTACTTGATAAACATATCTTCATTTACTAAATAATATTGCTCTTTAGTTAAAAAAAAAAAAAAGTAGTATTTGTAGCCTGAACAAGAGCAAGACCCTGTCTCTACTAAAAATAGAAAAAGTAGCCAGGCGCAGTGGCATGCACCTGCAGTCCCAGCTACATGGGAGGCTGAGACAGTAGTATTTAATTATGACCTTGTGACAACACGTTTGTTTTTTGTTTTAAAAAACAGGATCTTGTGTTGTTGCCCAGGCTGGAGCGCAGTGGTGCAGTCACAGCTTGCTGTACCTGTACCCTTGAACTGCTGGGCTCAGGCAGTTGTCCTGCGTCAGCCTCCCAAGTAGCTGAGACTACAGCAGGCCCATGCCACCACGTCTGGCTAATTCTTTATTATTTTTTGTAGAGATGAATTCTCACCATGTTGCTCAGGCTGGTCACGAACTCCTGGCATCAAGCGATCTTCTCTCCTTATCCTCCCAAAATACTGGGATTACTGATACCACTTTTTAAAAAAAATCAATTCATGGCAAATATTCACCCTTCCCATTAATATCTTATGTCAGAATCCAGAAAGATGGGTGGATTTATTTAGTCAGTTCTTAACACACAGTGATATTTTCATGTAGTATTTTCTAAGGACAATCTTACTAATTGATATGTTCTCAGTTATAGGTTTTTAAATACTTGTGAAAAACACTTGGGGTATTTTAAAGCCTGGGGTAGAAATTCTGTATTGCTAAGGATTTGTTCTTTTATTTCCCTTTAAAGTCATCTGTACTTGGATCAGGATTCGGAGAGCTTACGCCATCAAAAATGGCGAACATCACCAGTTCCCAGATATTGGACCAGTTGAAAGCCTCAAGTTTGAGCCAATTTACTACTACCGCAAGTTCACAGCAGAATAGTACGAGTCCTCCTATAACTACTACTTCTTGGGACCTCAAGCCCCCAGCATCCCAGGCCTCCGTTCTCACTCATTTTGGTAAGTATACATTTTCGGTGCTGGTTTGCCCCTATGGAGAGCTTGCTAAACATAAGCAGAGTATGGTGTCTTGTGAACTTGACCACAGTGCCGGGACCATGCAAGACAAAACAAGTTGAGATTGGGATGTGGACCCGGGCCACAAAGATGTTTGTTTGTTTATTTATTTATTTATTTAATTAATTAATTTATTTTTGAGACAGAGTCTCACTCTGTTGCCTGGGCTAGAGTGCCATGGTGTCAGCCTAGCTCACAGCAACCTCACACTCCTGGGCTGAAGCGATCCTTCTGCCTCAGCCTCCCGAGTAGCTGGGACTACAGGCATGCGCCACCATGCCTGGCTAATTTTTTTCACATATATTTTTAGTTGGCCAATTAATTTCTTTCTATTTATAGTAGAGATGGGGTCTCGCTCTTGCTGAGGCTGGTCTCGAACTCCTGACCTTTAGCGATCCACCTCCCTCGGCCTCCCAGAGTGCTAGGATTACAGGTGTGAGCCACCGTGCCCAGCCTGTTTGTTTATTTTTTGAGACGAGTCTTGCCATGTTCCCAAGGCTAGAGTGCTGTGGCATAAACCTAGCTCATAGCAACTTGAAACCTCCTGGGCTCAAGCAATTCTGGCTCAGCCTCCTGAGTAGCTGAGACTACAAGCCATGCACCCAGCTAATTTTTTCTAATTGTAGTAGAGATGGAGTCTCACTCTTGCTCAGGCTGGTCTTGAACTCCTTCCCTCAGGTGATCTTCCCGCCTTGGCCTCCCACAGTGTTAGGATTATAGGTTGTGAGCCACTGTGCCTGGCCTTGAAGATGTTTTTTCTTACTAGAACTCTCGAAGAGTTTCTAAATTAAATGTCTTCCTTTTATTGTGTAACCTGCACTTATTTCTTCTTGGTGATCTTAGTAGTAAGAGCAGTGGTAGTACATGCCTTGAATAGATGTACAAAAGCATGGTAGAAGCATGCAGTTATGATTATCTAACACTTTGAGTAAATGCATCAACAGAATTTTCTAAGCTCTATTAGAATCGGCTTGTGACAGCAGGTGGAATGTAGACAACATTTTAAACCACACCTTCTGTGATGCTATCTTACTGTAACGCTTGCATGTATCCACCATGATTTGGTGGAGCTTTACCTTCTGTTGTTTGTATTTTAAAGGCACCATGTCTAAGGTGGATGTTTTCTAAATTAAACTCTGACTTAAATTGTGACATTAAACTACTATTCTCTACCAGTGCTCATATGCCACTGTGTATTAAGGAATAGCAATTCTATTTAATCATAGACTTGGTTGTGTGGGCTGGTTTATGTTTAGCACATTTTTCGAGACAGGAAAGCAAGTTTCTCTGCTCGATGAGATGTATTACTGTCTTGGAAGTACCCGAGACTACTTCGAGGTTTGAGGTGATGTCTACCATGGAAGTAGACATCTCATTAGAGACTCAGTGCCCAAGGTTTTTTGTTTTTGTAGAGACTGGGGTCTTGCTATGTTGCCTGCTGGTTGGAAAGCAGATTTTGAGCAAAAACCACATTGTTTGTCTAGACACTCTAGGCACAGTGAACCACTCTTATTGGTTAGTGTTTTGGCATCCTTTGTGTATAATGGATCAACACATAGTCCAAGCTTTAAACAGGTCTTTTTGATCGCAGTTGTAGGCCCCATATCTTAATTTTTTCTTCATTTACTAATGAATGATAGAGGTTTTTAGATATAAGCATGCTATTCCCGTATTCTTTATGAAGGAAGGCTACCTTTATGGGTACATGCCTCTAATAATCAAGTTCAAAAATGGATTAATCTAGACTGGATTTGCTGTCTGTTTTTTATAAATTAAGTTCTATTGGAATTCAGCCAGAGAGGCCAAAGTCTGGCTACATTCAATCTACAAAGGTAGAGTTGACTAGTTGTTGATAGATGGCCTTCACAGGCTGAAATATATACTATCTGGCCCTGTACAGAGAAAGATTTCTGACCTCTGTCCTATCATAGGTGACATAGATTCAAATTAGTGGTGAGAAAATGGTTCATTGCAATTGGATATATGCTTGGAAAATGAAGTTGTATCTCAGTGCCAAAATGCCAAATGGTTAAATAGTTAAACATAAAAAGTGAATTTAGAACAGTAGTAGAAAAACCTAGGAGAATTTTTATATATTTTGTGTGAAGGGGTCCTTTCTAGGTATGACAGAAAATGCCATAACCAAATCAAAATCCAGACAATGAAAAAATTTTGAAAATTGTATCATAGACAAAAGAACTAATTTCCTTAACATAAAAGGAGTAACTAAACATAAAGCAGATCAACACCAGGTTTAAAAAAATGACCACAGGGCTGGGTGTGGTGGCTCACGCCTGTAATCTTAGCACTCTGGAAGGCCAAGGTGGGAGTATCGTTTGAGCTCAGGAGTTCGAGACCAGCCTGGGCAAGAGCGAGACCCCGTCTCTACTAAAAAAATAGAAATTAGCTGGACAACTGGAAGTATGTATGTAGAAAAAATTAGCCGGGCATGGTGGCGCATGCCTGTAGTCCCAGCTAATCAGGAGGCTGAGGCAGGAGGATCGCTT
>CAUYRT010094998.1:0-10667 GCA_963574885.1 Lepilemur ruficaudatus
ATCCTTCTGCCTCAGCCTCCCAAGTAGCTGGGACTACAGGCATGCGCCACCATGCCCGGCTAATTTTTTACATATATTTTTAGTTGTCCAATTCATTTCTTTCTACTTTTAGTAGAGACGGGGTCTCGCTCTTGCTCAGGCTGGTCTTGAACTCCTGACCTTGAGCTATCCACCCGCCTCGGCCTCCCATGGTGCTAGGATTTCAGGCGTGCGCCTCCGTGCCGGGCTTATTTTTTTTTGAGACAGAGTCTCACTCTGTTGCCCGGGCTAGAGTGCCGTGGCGTCAGCCTCGCTCACAGTAACCTCAAACTTCTGGGCTTAGGCAATCCTCTGCCTCAGCCTCCTGAGTAGCTGGGACTACAGGCATGCGCCACCATGCCCTGCTAATTTTTTCTATATATTTTTGGTTGGCCCTTTAATTTCTTTCTATTTTTAGTAGAGACGGGGTCTCGCTCTTGCTCAGGCTGGTTTCGAACTCCTGACCTTGAGTGATCCTCCCGACTCCACCGCCCAGAGTGCTAGGATTATAGGCATGAGCCACTGCGCCCGGCAAGTCCTGTTTCTTTAAAAGTTCCCAAGGGAAAGGGACTGACTGTTCTAAGACCTCTGATAAGGTCACTGCTTTTGGCTTCTCTTGGTATAGACTGGTCTTTCTGCCTTTGGATGACTTAGGAATGAATAGCTTGTGTCTCTTTCCTCTGGCCTTTCAACTGACCTGTGGCCCCTCAAGACTGACCTTGCACGTACTCCCCAAGCCTGCCCACCCCTCTTCCTTTTGTCAGGGGAAATGGTTAACTCTGCCCTCTGTGCCTTACCTTTTCTGGAACCAGAGGAGGCCGAGGACCCCACCGATGCCCATCTCTTCCTTGAAGACCTCAGTGATGGGCATGCCTGCATAGATGAGCTCCTGTCCTCGCTCGTCACAGATGCTGGTCATGAATGAGGCAGGTTTGCGGATCAAACCCAGCTCCTGGGCAGAGGGAAGCAGAGTCGTGGTGACCACCATAGGTATTTCCAGGACTGCCCCACTTTGTGTACCCTGCAGGTGTCTTAAAACTCTGGGCAGCCAAGCAACAACTCTCAGACAAAATCCTCCCAAGAAAGATATGTAAAAGCCCTTGTATTACATCATTGAGGGCATAGAAAACAGGAACAACATGCCCAGGTACCCACTTGACATCAGCATTCTTTCGGTCCTTCACTGAGCGTTTGCTGGGCCAGGCAGTACCCTAAGCAGTTTACAACCATCACTTCATTTTAACTTCACCAAGGAGAATCATTCCTTGTGTTACAGTGGAAAAATGAGGCTTAGAGAGGCTCGCTAACCAGCCCAAGGTCACTCGGCTAAGAAATGGTAAAATGAATCCAAAGGAAAATCTTAAAATTTCTCACATACAGCTGCCAACCCCCACCAAAATGTGAAGAGGTAGCAGCTGTGGAAATGGGGGTCCCCTCAGCATGTGCTTTACCCAGGGCAGGGACACTGAGCTCCTGAATCCCCCACTTCCAGCTTTGGGGCACAACGAGGTATCCTCCAATTCTGTCCAACTCCATTTCTTCAATTATCTCCTTTGACATTTTAAAAAATGCTTGTAAGTTACATTTTTTATTACAAAAGTAACATGAATACGTTCTTCCTTTTAAAAATTTAAAACAGAACAAATATACCTATGTCCCCTCTGACCTCCACCCAAATCATGGTCTTATAGCCCAGTGTTAGTTTCGTGGACATCTTTCTGGACCTTTCTTTCCCTGCTTTTATTTACATACACACATAGACACATGGAGAATATACAATGTTGTTTTATGTGCATGTTTTCCATAATCAAAATAGATACACTGTTCCATAATGTGCTCAATGGAATCTGAGCTCTATAAATGTCGATGCATACACAAGCCTAGTTAATTCCTTTTAACTGCTACATGGTATCCCATTTAATAAAACCACAGCAGTCCACTGATAACTATCAACTAAAAAAACATTCTGGATGTGTTTCTTTGGGTGTTGTTACGTGAAAGCATTTCTCTGAAGTCATGTTCTAGATATGGAATTGCTGGGCCATAACGTATAAGCATTTTCCAATTTCACTGGTGTTACCCAACTGCCATTCAGAAAGGTTGTCCCAATTTCCACTCCCACTAACAATGAATAAATGCACTGGTTTCCTCAAACCTGTACAAACTCAACATATTATCAAATTTTTTTTTATCTTTGCCAATAAAAATCGGTATCACAGCTTTTACTTTGATTCTTGTTATAATGAGTTAGGTTGCGCATTTTTTCTTGTTAAAATGCCATTTCCTACCCATTTTCTAGTGGGTTCTTGGTCTTTTAAACATTCATTTCTAAGAGTCCTTGTGTATTAAGAAAATTAGCTCTTCATCTATACCCCATAGACAGGCAGAGTGGATACTTCACCCCTCAACTCCCTTAGCAAGTATGAAATACCCATAGGGGAGATTCTCTGTCTCTAGCCCCTTGTCTCCAGGTCAGGCAATACAGATGTGAGACACACACTGCCCCTGGCCCCCCTGGGCTCTGCAAGTGTTCCACCTGACGGTCAGAAGGGCCTCCTCACAAACCCTGCCACACAAGTAATGGGTGGAATCCAAGAGTTAATCATCGAGGTTTCTTCAGATGCCCCTGGGGAAGTCTCCTTTGAGGACGTGGTTTAGAACACAACGAGGTAACTACACAGTTGCTTCCACTAGTTAGGAGGGCCTGGCCTCCAGGGGTTGGAGCCAAATCAACTCCAAACCCACCACCTTACGCCCCAGCCAGACTCCCCTGCCCACACTGTTAGGAACATGCAAGGCACGTACTCTGGCCCAGGAGTAGTCCATGGGCACTGTCGGGGGCGGCACCTCCTGAGCAGGCACAATGGCTCCTTTGGCCACGAGATCTTCATACACAGACCTGGGAGAGAGGCGGGAGAAAAGATCCACATGGATTTTTTTTCTTTTTATTCTGGGTTCTTCTAAGCTATCCCCAAAATGCTCCTCCATCTAACCCAGCACTGTAGATGTCTTCAGCTCTGAACCCTTTCCTGTCAGTGCCTTATTCTCACCAGCTGGATTCCGCACTCACCCCCTCCTCCCCACTGGCTCGCGTCCCCTTCTCTGGATGAGACTTTATCAGAAGCTGAAATCTAGAGGCCAAGGAAGGACAGTGGGAAGCAGCTGGATGGGTTTAGAGAGGTAGAAACGGGAAGAGACCATAGGATATGCAATAACTTTATGAGACAGAGGTGACTCTCTCTAAATACTTCCATGCTCATCTCTCATTTAAGGCTGCCAACTCCCAATCAAATGGGTAGGCTCAGGAACTCAATGCATTTTAACTATAGCTTGAATGGCCTGTACCTGCTGCTTCTACAAACAAAATGAAAAGAAAGCCAAAGAGAAAGGATTTTGAACCACCAACACAACTGTACTAGACACAGGAATCTCAGCCACCCTATGCTGGAGAGACTGCTGACCCCAGGAGGGACTTGGAAAGGGAGGGGGCGGCTGGTGTCCTTCCCACGGTCCACTTACTGGATGATTTCTCCAAGCTCATCGAAGCTCCGGGGCACAAACACTCCTGCTTCCTTCAAAGCCTGGTTCTTGGCTACTGCGGTTTCAGAAGCCTGGTTGGCACAAGCTCCAGCATGGCCAAACTGGACCTGGAAGGCAAAGGAGAGCAGCTTGTTAATCCTCCAAGAGAGGACAAAGGACCCTGGAAACACCAGCACTGGTCATAGATGAGCACTGTGCTAAACACTTTGAATGAATCATGTCATTCAAACCTCAAGCAGGCTCACTAATAGGCACGAGGGGACTGGGTGCAGTGGCTCACGCCTGTAATCCTAGCACTTTGGGAGGCTGAGGCAGGAGGAACGCTTGAGAAAGGAGTTCCGAGACCAGCCTGAGCACCACAATGAGACCCTGTCTCCACAAAAAATAGAAAATTCAGCTGGTGTGGTGGTGCATACCTATAGTTCCAGCTACTCAGGAGGCTGAGGCAGGAACATGGCTTGAGCCCAGGAGTGTGAGGCTACAGTAAGCTATGATGACACCACTGTACTCTAGCCCGAGCCAAAGAGAGAGACCCTGCCCTAAAAATAACGCAACAGAATATGGAAGTGAGTAGGAGGAAGAGAGAGCCAATCAGAAGAGCTAAGTGGTGACTGTGTCTTTAATCAAACAATGGGGAAAATAAATTAACCCAAGGAGAAATCTGGTACAAAGCCCTGGCTCAGGATGGGGTGCAGTGGGCAATCATAGCACTATCTAACCTATTTAAATTTTAAATAACACTTACTGTGTACATCCAGGCCCTTTTCTAAGAGCTTTACTCATTCAGTCTCTCAGTAGCTATGATGGTTTCCTATAATAAAGGAAGTGGAGGCACAGAGGGATAAAGTGACTTGCCACGGTCACCCAGGTAGTACGTGGTAGCATTTGAATGCAGTCAATTTGGTCTCAGTCTGTGCTCTTAACCACTGAATAAAACAAAAGTGTGAAAAGGTTAAGAACTGATGCTGTGGTTAGCAAAGGTTGAAAGACATGCTTTTGAAGCATGAGTTGCCAATGCATTTTTTGTAGGACTTAATCCCCATGAATGGATTTTGGAAAGGAGAAGAGATTCCATACTCAGAAACTCTGGGTTCAGGAAGTTAAAGAAGTTTCTTTAACCCTTGGAGTTCTCAAAACAAAACCCAAAATTTCTAAAAGGGAGGTAAATTAATTAAAAACAAAAACAAAATACTGAGGACTTGCCCTACCCATGGCATGATAAGGAATGCCCAGCCAGACACAGAAGAGCCAGGTCCCTGCCCTCGTGGAGGTGTTTTTAGCATGGTGGGGTTGGGGAGGTGCAGGGACTGGCAACGCAAAGCAGGTTACGAGAAACAATGGACAAAGAGGAATTATTTTTGGTTATTGGGGGATCTGGGGTAAAGGGAGGAGAGCCATCAAGAAGAAAGAGAATCAGGAACAGCTTCACAGAATAAGCAGACTGAAGAAGAACAGAAACTAATAACTGCTAAGAACAATTACTTTCTCATTAAGTCATGTAATAACCCCATAGCATTCCCATTTTACAGCTCAGGAAACTAAGGTACAGGAAGGCTAAATTAAATGACTTGCTTAGGTTGTACAGATTCACCAAGATATGATTTTTTTTCTTTTTCTTTTTTTTTGAGATAGAATCTTGCTCTCTTGCCCAGGCGTGCCATGGCGTCAGCCTAGCTCACAGCAACCTCAAACTCCTGGGCTCAAGCGATCCTCCTGCCTCAGCCTCCGGAGTAGCTGGGACTCCAGGCGTAAGCTACAGGCATAAGCCATGACACCTGGCTAATTTTTCTATTTTTAGTAAAGATGGGGTCTCGTTCTTGCTCAGGCTGGTCTCAAAGTCCTGACCTCAAGTGATTCTCCCACCTCAGCCTCCCAGAGTGCTAGGATTACAGGCGTGAGCCACCGTGCCTGGCCCACCAAGATCTGATTTTAAAGCCTATGCAAGTAGAGCTCATCCTTGAAGGATGGGCAGGATTCCGTGACTCCCCTCCCTTTTCTTACTTGGAAAAAAAACCAGACAACCCACAAGTACTTTATTTTTATACAAAATGGATCATATTATAAGCATTTCGTGTACCCTGCCCTATCTTAAATTTAACATGTCTTAAACTCTCTCTAGATTGACATATCAGGATCCACCTCATTGCCATGCCTGCCAAGCTCTCCATTAGTACGTGGATGTGCCGTGGTGACACTGTCCCCTGATAAGCGTTGAGGTAATTGCCATTTTTGGCCATTATAATGTTGCACTGAGTATCCTCATACACACTTTGAAATATTTTTGCATGCATACCCATAGGGTAAATCTGCAGAAATAGAATTGCTCATTCCAAGGAGATGTACATTTTACAGTGGGACAAATATTGCCACTTTGAGGTGGGCACGAAATCCAAAGGGGATAGGCAAGCATTCTAGGGAGAAAGAGTAGGGTGACAAAGGCTGACAAAGGCTTACTGGTAGGAAAAATTTAGGGTTTTAGCTTAAGGATTATCAATGTTGCAAGAAGCCTTGAAGGACAAGTTTGACCCATCTATATATGCACAGCACTAAGATAAGGCCTTGTGCTCGCAGGCTGTTCAGCAACTATCGATGAACTATTATAATTGGGTGACAAGTGGTTGTTTCCTTTAGTTTCATCATTACTGTAAGAGTCATCTGCAAGGCTCAGGATTCTCTGAGGCTGGAGTACAGGGACTGAAGTCTGGCTGCCGATGCCCCCCGGAAAGACAGCTCAGAAGCTGAGCAGACAGCAGACACTCCGATAGTGTTTGTATTCAACACCCATTACATGCCACCGGGCGCATTCACATACATTTTATCACTTTAACACATCAAGAACAAACCTTTCCTTCTGCCATCTCTCCCCACACAGAACTTCTCACAAGCCCCACCCAGCTCTGAGCACAGGCCGTGTCCTCCCCAACTCAGCCTCCCTTTCTCAGCAAAGCCCTTCTCATTCCCTGAGCTGCGGTCCCAGCATCAGCCTCTCGGTGAAGCCTTCTCAACTCCTCCAGGCAGCAGGCTGCTCCCTGCGCCAAGCAGGGACTCAGAGCCTTGTTCTGGCCTTAATCTGCCGATGGGTTTGTCTCCTCCAGCTGGATGTGAGCTCCCAGTGAGCAGGGCCCTGGCTGCACTTTGTAGAAACCAAGTAATAAATGTTCAGTGAAGAAATTAGCCGCTCAGTAAGATGACCACATGGTTCATCTCAAATGCCCCCTCTTGCCACCCCTACTCCCCACCCTGGAGCGACCGGTCCCAGCCATACCTCGGAGGAGAACATGGTGGCACAGGTCCCGATGCACCAGCAGACCACGGGCTTGGTGATGCGGCCCTCCTGGATGCCCCGGCAAATCTTATATTCCTCAGTGCCCCCTATCTGCCAAGGAACAGGGAATGAGAAAAAGCCCTCACGTTAGTGGAGCCCATATAGAGATACAAGGTGATTAGAAAATGATGGGCATGAGCTCTGGAGAGATAACAGAAAGGGGGTTTAGTTTCAGCCTGGATGATTCAGACTGGATGAAAGAAGGAATTCTAAAGGGACCGCAGGTCTCCACTTCCTGATCTAACAGCAGAAGGTTGTTATCAAATTCTTGGCACAGTGAAAAAAAAAACCCCAAAAAAAACAAAACAAAAAAAACCCCAGAAGACAAACAAACAAACAAAAACAGCAAAAGGTGACTTAGCATCAGACCTGCTCAGAGGTACAGGCAAGGGATGAGGCTATGGGACACTCCTAAATTTTTTAAAATGCACTTTTTATTCCAGCTCTCCCTTGCCCACCAGGTGGAGATGACGGCCAGCCAGAGCAGAGCTTCTCCTTTATTGGCACTAACATCTTAGGCCACTAGGAGGTAACAACTCCTTTTCCAGGATCACACATGGCAGTGTTAACAGTGATAACCTCCAGGCCCCAGAGTCCAGGGGTGACATTACCAGAAACTGTCACTTTAAGTTTTATATAACCAAAATGCATGAATTTTTTAAAAACTGAAATCATGCATTACTTTTACAATCATAATTTTTTTTAAATAACTCACCTCTCCAAGAACCACAATCATTTTGACTCCTGGTGTGTCCTGGTAACGTAACACATGGTCCATGAATGTTGAGCCGGGGTACCTGTGGAGAGCAGGGGTAACACACAGGATCAGGAGCTGGCTTGGGGAGCTGTGGACAGGTGTGGGAAGTGTACTTATACTGGGAACACTGGCAGAAGCGATTCTATGACACCAACTTCCAAGGGTTTTAAGAGTGTCTGGCACTCTGTCTCGAATGGCTTGTCCTGGGGAACCAGCTGCCATGTCCTCAGGATGCTCAAGCAGCATGTGGGGAAGCCCACAGAGAAAAGCCAACTTGCTGGCCGTGTGAATGAACCACCTCCAGTGTCAGGCAAGCCGTCAACTAAGCACAGCCCCACTGGCATCTAACTGCAACCTCATGAGACACTTCCACCCCCACAGGCCAGAATTGTCCAATCGAGCCTCTCCTGGATCCTGATCCATAGAAACCTCAAGTTTTTTTACACAGCAATAAATAATTAATGCAATATGCCAAGCTAAGTCCCAGGATGGCAGGTTGTTGCAAGAAGTTCCATACATTTTTTTCTACTGCCACATCACTTTGCAAAAGGACTGCTTAAGGCCAAGCAAGTTTCTCTAACATCTACATGTGTCAAAAGGCAAGCAGTCTAACAAGCAGCATTTCCTAGACTTATGAGACCTGGGTTCTTTGGTCAGGGAGTACCCAGGGACCCAGGTTCCCCAGGCCATACCCCTGAAAACCTGGTGAGTCCTGGTAGAGCCAGGGAGACAGACAAGGTGACTCACTCCCTCAACAGCTTTTGGTTTCTGTACCCCGAAGTACTAGTAATGTAGTAATATTAGTAATAATACCAAATAGTAATGACTAACATTTATTATGGATTTACTAAATGCCAGACATTACACTACTGATGACCTACTGATTAATCATAGTTCCCACTAACAAAAATAATGAGGATACTATCATTAACTACAATGAACACTTACTGAGCACTTACTAAGTGCCAGGCCCTGTGTTAGACACTTTACATATATTACCTCATTTAGTCCTCCCATAGACCCCATGAGGTATGTAGGGATGATGGAGGTCAAGGGAGGTTAAGTAACCTGCCCAGGCCCCCCACCTAGGGAAACTGGGATTTGAACACTTTTGGTCCCATGTCAGAACTGGCCCTCTAACAACTGCACTCTGCTGCCTCCCTATAGCCAGCAAACAACACAGTAACCCCCAAAGCTCAAACACATTGTTTATTTATTTATTTATTTAGGGATGGGGTCCCCCTCTGTCGCCCAGGCTGGAATACAGTGGCGTAATCATAGCTCACTGGCCTCAAGTGATCCTCCTGCCTCAGCCTCCCGAGTAGACAGGACTACAGGCACATGCCACCATATCCCACTAATTTTTGTATTTTTTGTAGAGACGGGGGCTCACTCTGTTGCTTAGGCTGGTCTATAATTCCTGGACTCCCAAAGTGGTGGGATTATGGGTGTGAGCCACGCATTGGGTCCCAAATACCTATTAAAAACACATTTGCCCGGAGGCCAGGATTGATAATAAAACAATCAAGCAGACAAACAAAAATAAACAAAAAAACACATTTCCCTACACTGTTTTCTGATTTCATGCTCTGTCGGTCCAGAGACAAGAGTAGAAATGCCCCATTCTATGGGCTTCAGCAACATTCAGTGTGGCAGCAAGGGGCCCAGAGGACCTAAGGTCCAGTCTCTCAATGTGGGAGGTCCCTCCTTGACTGCCAGCTGATTACCTGTCCCCACCAATGGCCACGCCCTCATAGACGCCATCCGTGGTGCGAGAGATGATGTTGTTGAGCTCGTTGGACATGCCTCCAGAACGGGACACGTAGGCCACGCTGCCTGGGCGGTACAGCTTGGAGGCCAGGATGTTGTCCAGCATCCCACCAGTATTCCCAATCTTAAAGCACCCAGGCTTGATGCCTCCAACCTGTGGGGCAGACACATCAGTCAGGGGGGAAAGTGACTCATAAAGCCCCTGCCTAGCCCCTCTGGCCAGGTGTGGGACAGAATGGCCAAGAAAACCTACCCATTGGGTTTCCTGTATAGAAAAAATCTCCTCTCTCTCTCTCTCTCTCTCTCTCAAAAGATATTACACAGGAAAAAAAAAGACAGCCTTATTTGGAAAACATGGCTCACTACTTATACAGGTATGTATACTTGAAGGTAAGTCCCTTTCCTTGCTCCAGAGGGGCTACAGCATCCAGCAAAGGCAACAGACCTGTTCTTCTCTGCTCAAAATCACCCCTTGCCTGCCAGACAAAAGGTCACTTGCTTAGTTCAAAAATCCTAGCTTCAACTTTTTAATGCAATAGCTAGGAAAAACAACAAAAACATTCAGAGCTTATGGGTTTTATATGAAGACCTTTTGGTCAAAAACAAGGCCTCCAGGCAGCTTATTCTTTGGTTTATAGTTAAAGGAATAATCAAAGATTTGTACTATGGTTATATAAAGGTAGACAAACACTAAAGAAACCAAAAACCAAAGCCAACTTCTCATTAGCCCCTTGAAACCATAAAGGTGATACTGACCAAGGAGAGAGCCCTTTAGAAAATTAACTAGAAACTGACAGACTGACTTTCAACAGGTATTCCCTAAATCTTTCAACCTAGGAGGGAGACAGAAGAGTCAAAAAGCGAGCTTTCTAAGGGCCCTGAACTTCTTAAGATAGCCTCCCACTCTAAAGGCTTTCTGGGGGAGGGGACGCTCACAGTGGCTGGTCCGATGATGGTAACTCCCTTCTGGTCTGCCTTCTTGATCAGTTTCCTGGTGAGGGCCTCGGGGATGCCTTCAGCTATGATGGCAATGGTCCGGATCTGCAGGATGAGAACAGTCCCTTCCTGTTAACTATCTCAGTCAGGACAATGAGACAGCACTGTTCAAGGGCTCACCTCCCATACCCCATGTCCCTTTTCAGGGTCTAAGAACAAAGTAACATTAACAATATGCATCTCGGGCCAGGCGCAGGATTACACCTGTAATCCTAGCACTCTAGGAGGCCAAGGCGGGAGGATTGATCAAGGTCAGGAGTT
>CAUYRT010094999.1:0-22009 GCA_963574885.1 Lepilemur ruficaudatus
TTTTTTGTGTTTGTGCAACATGTTAATTTTACAAAATTTTTAGGAGGCCCTTGGGTAAGATTTTTGTTGTTTTTTTTTTTTTTTTTTTTTTTTTTTTACCAAGAGTAACTCTGTCAAACTCTTTCCAGATTTCAACCAATATTAATATCTGCATCATATTGCTTAATGAAAGATGAATATACCAGTTGGGCTTATGTAGAAATTAGTATTTTTCACCTAAAGTGCTTTGCAAGTTCGATTAATTCTGTACATCTATAACTAGGAAGGATTATTACTGTTTATAAGTGGAAAAAATGAGGCAAACAAATGTTAAGAGACTTCTCCATGTGAGATAATTTCAGAGTGAAGCCAGGAATAAAATATTGGTTTCCTGAAATCAAGCTTGAAGTGTGGGTATATGCTTGTTTTTGATGGAGAGTGGTCATTTCTCTGTTTACTTTTGATGGAAACATCATTTATATGAAGCTTTGATTTCTGGAAATCTAATCTGAATGTGACGAGATAGTAGCATTCTGTTAACTTGAGAACGTTCTCTTTGACCAAAATCACGAACTTCATCGTCCATATCCTTCCCTTCCCACCAGGCTTCCTTCCTCATTCTTCCTTTCATTCACTTGCTCATCCTAGTTTTTGCATGCCTATCTGTCTACTAAGTGTCATGCATTCTGCTAGTTTCTCACCAAAAATTATCTCAATTCAATGCAGAAGGTGGACAAGTGAGTAGGAGATTACAATTTAGCGACTGATTATTTCATACCCACTCCATGAACTACTAAATTATGATCACCTACAAACTCCAAGAGAGCAGAGGCCATCTGGTTTCTAGCCCAATGCCTGGCATGTAGTAAATACTTAGTATGTATTTGTAGAATTGATAAAAGAGGTAAACAAGAGGAGAGGTAGCACATCAGAATGAACAGCTAATTTTGTAGTGCTAACTTTTACAAAATTTACCAGAATATCCCTTTGTACATTGTATTCCATAATTCTCAGATCACATTTCATCCTAATAGAAGAATATATTCAGTGCTTTGCTTCCTTGTTGGAAATCTGGTTTTTATATGCCAGCAAGAAATGTGGGTAAAAACAAAGAATAGACCCAAACCCAAGGTAGGTGTTTTGCTTTTTAGTTTTATGGTAGTTTTGCTTCTATGTCAATCTTGGGTCATAGTATCACATGGGTGATGTTACTAGAAGTATTTGTCCTTGCCATTACTGGTTTCAGCTAGTACCCAAATGGTGTATATCACTGCTATCCATTATGTTAGCTAGTCTACACTCCTATAGGGGAAGGATGGTTTTCAGTGATTGATGTTTTAATTCCCTGTCGAGTCTAATATTGCAACTCAGCAGATTACGCCCTTTCTCAATCTGACATCTCTTACTGTCAGCAAATTCTTCCTGATATTTAGATGAATGGTTTTTCTCCTCCTACTTTATTTCGACCCTTTGTGACAACATGCATAATTCTTCTAATTTTTTTTCATTTTCCTCTTTTAAAAATATATACTACATTTTAAAAATCAATATATTGAGAATATAAATATCTATAGACTCATTAACTTCTATTTATCTTACTCTTTTCCCTTGGAGTATTATTGACTCAAGTTAAACAGGATTTTTTCTTAATATCAAATTAGATAAGTCAAAATCTCACTTAAGCCTTAGAGGATTGTCATAAACAGCAAAATATCACCTTAATATCCTAACTCAGGAAAATAATGTCAGCTATTTCCTTTCCTTGCTAATCTTAAACCAAAAAAAAAAAAAAAAGATATCTTTGCTCTCTAAATAAATGAAATATACACATAATCCTTTCAATTGGTTTTAACTAGTTATTTAAGTCATTTACATCTATTGTTTATTCTTCTATAAACACACTTACTCATTAATTAATTAATTAATTCAATAAATATTTACTGATCACTGGTAAGACATTATGCTAACAGTATGTGCTGAGAACAGAATACAGAAAGACTAATTACAGGTAAAAAATTATGAAGATTGCATCAGCAATACCAAAGGAAGTATTCATTTTACTTATCAATATTAAATTACCTTTAAAATTATTTGTGCATATTTTCATTTTCTATAGACATGGATTACTTCACCTTTTTTTTGTTTATAAACATTTAGGATGAGTAATCAATAATGGACTTTTCCTTCAAATTCCTTCCTAAAAAAGGTGCCTTACAAGCATTGCTAAGAAGCAGCAAAGGTGAATCAAAGTGTTGAGCTCATAGTTTATCCACTGAACAGGAATATTATTCTAACTTTACTATAATGGCAACTCCATCCTCCCCATTCACAAGATTTGCACATTGCTTTTCACTTTCTTGTGTTCTTTATGCCTGAAATTTCAACTTTCCTTGAGATCTAATCCCTTACTGTAGGCATTGGATTTGTGTTTGTACTAAGATGGGCGAGCCTGCTGCAGTTAAATATTAAATCTGAAATCTCAGTAGCTTAACACAACAGATTTATTTCTTGCCCACACTACATGTCCAATCTGGGGGACAGAGGGAAGCTCTGTTTCATGGTCATTCAGAAACCTAGGCTGACATTGTTGTCACTGAGGCAGAGGAAGAGAGAAATTAGAGAATCACATAATCTTTTGACTGCGCCTTCCCAGAATTAATCACATGGCCTGGACCTATGAGTTTATTTCTTTCCTAACATTAATACATTCTGTATGTTCAATCCTAAGTACATATATCCAGTTCTTCCTTTTTCATGATCTATAGCCATCTAATTCTAACTCCCTGTAAACATTTTTACTTGTGTATCTTTGGCTTCATAATATTTCTTCCATATGCAGCTCCTTCCCTGAATTTCTAACTTATTACCCCAAACTCCAAGTCAGCCAACTCAAAAACTTAAAGTTGCTTTCAATCCATCTCTCTACATCAGTCCTCAAGCCTCAAGTTCTACCAGTGGCTGCCTTGGCACGATCTCTTCTCCATCTTCACTCCCCGTTCCTGTTGCTATGGTCTAATCTGGTCTTCTCCATGGTTTCCTGATGATTAAGCTACTGAAATAGCCTTCCTTATGCCTCCAATCAAATCTACATAAAATAGCTGGAGTAGTCACTTTTCACATTTTGCTTACATTCACAAAAATCTCTATCACTTTATTAATATTGAAATCTCATTTTCTCTGTCCTTCTCTCAAGGCTCTTCCTAAATTGCTCAATATCTCAATTTGTACCTATTTTTGTATCCTCTGCTTTCATCAAGCCAGTCAATTTTCTATTTTATAAACACACTCGTCTCTTCTTGCTCATCTCACTCTCAACGGCTCCAAGGCAAATCCATCCCCTCAGTCCTAGCCTAACAATATTCTTGGAGTCTTCCCTGTCCTCTGTTCATTTCCTGGATTCTTTTCTGCTCTGAACTACTGAAGTCCTTGTTTAGCACAGGGTTAGGATCAAATCACAGGCTATGTTGAATTCATTCATTTATTGAATTAGAATTAATTAGCTGGCTATATGTGAGAAAATGTGCACCTTGCTGCATGTACAGTGGTGAACAAAACAATGTTTCAGCTTGCACAGAGATTATTATGTAATTGGGCAGGCAGACATTAAAGAAATTATTATACAACATTAATATATAATTATAAATGTTGATCATGGCAATCAGGGAAAGTTGCAGGGTGCTCTGAGAGAGAATAACTGGAAGAACTAATTTGGAGAAGCAGCAGAGTCTAGTGGCATGTGCACAGACTCCAAAAGAGGTTGCTTGAGTTCAAACCCTAACCTCCCCACTCATGAGCTGTGAGATCTTGTGCAAGTTGCTTAACCTCGCCAGGCCCCAGTTTCCTTAGTTACATCATGGGAATGATGATCGAATCTACCTGTGCAGACTGTTGTGGGTTAGCTTGCACAATATCCATTTCCAAGTCTGTCTCCCTTACTGTATTCCACTGTGGCTATGACTAAAGCTAAATATTCACTATCCAAGCCTTCTTTGCAGCTGGGGCTGTAGGGTCATGTAACATGATCTGGTGCTGGATGAAAGTACTGAGTATATCTGAGAAAGCCTTTGCCTTCCCAATATGGAATGGTGACAAAGATGTGCTGGTTCTCTATGAGGGTCGGTATGTGGTGGCTCAGGTCATGCCCTGTGATTTGTCACTCTCCAGTGAGTCTTATAGGAAAAACCTGTGACTTGAGGTTCCTGGAATATATCACATTTTCTCTATCATGGTGTGGAAATGCCTGACCATGAAAGGCAGTGGGCTGGACCTGAGCTCCTTGCGCTCACGGAGTTCTCTCTGTCCGCCCCGGCGTGTCTCCCTGTGCCAAGAGCTGATGCAGCGCTCTATCCTCAGGCTGGGCTGCTGAGCCCACGCAGAGCTCAGCTGGAAGTGCCAGTGCCTGAGCATCCACTCTCTGACATCTCCTTGATATGTCTGTATGGAAAATTGGGAAAAGTTGTACAGTAGTTCAAACACATCATAATCATTAACATCTTTAGGAGGAAACAAGAGAAAATCCTTTGTGGCGTTCTCACTGCTGGCATGATCCTAGCTGTGTCCTTCCAATTCCAATGTGGCGTTTGGCCATGGTGTAAATTGCAGACATTAAAGAAGCTCCTGCCCTCAGCAAAATGGTTTCAGGCCTTTGCCTGCCCTCTTTGGAACCTCTTCTCTCCTGTCATGCACCCTTTAGCTCACAGTGACCTCTGGCTGTCCAAGCAGCTCCATCATCGCCTGCCTAGGCCTGCACTGCTTGGCAATGCCCAGTGCCCTTGAATTGCCACAAAGTCCACACAAATAGGCTTGCTTTTGTCGTTAGTTCCTCTCAAGCCTTTGTTCTTGGCTAGTGTGAACCTGTTAAACTAAACTGTGGTCAAGTATTAATGGGATTATAGCTAAAAGCATCGTAGATCCAAATAATTTATTTGTAGGTAAATAAGAACCCTAATGAAAAATTCTGGGATCAAATTTGGATACACAACTACTTGTTGAATATCTGTCATGAGCTAACACCTATTATAATACTTATGTATTATTATGTACAAAGAGAATTTATGTATGTCTATGTAATCTTCCCAACCTAATGATATAGGCATTGTTATTCCTAAAGTATAAATGAAGAAGTAGTAAAGCTATAAAGCTTCTATATAGCTAATTAGTGGTCAAGTTGAGATTCAACCTTAGTTCCTTTCAACTTCCAGTCCAGTGATATTTCTGTGTTGAGGATGAAGTGTAGACTAATGGGTAAGGTCACGAATCTAGAGCCATACTGCCTGGTTTTGATACTGGCTATGCTGCTGATTAGTTGTGTGACCCGGGAAAAATCGTTTGATATCTCTGTGTCCTGGTTTCCTCAAAATTAAAATAAGTATAATAATAACAGCTACCCCGTAGGATAATTATGTGAGGATTAAATGAGTCAGTATCTGTAAAAGGCTTAGCATAGTATTTGGCATTTAGTAAATGGTCACCAAAACGTTAACTGTTACACTGGACAATGGGCTGTTAGTGACTGGGCATTTTTGGGTCTCTAAAACAACACTATATGGAAAACTGTCTACCAGACAATGCCTATGTGTAGATCTTTAAGAGATATGAGAACATGTTGCTAAGAGAAGTTGTAGAATATTCTTCCAGGTGGACCCATTATTCTATTGAAGTAGGATGAACAACTCAGTATGTGTGGGAATGTTCCAGTTACACTAGTACCACTTTTAAATAACATTTTAGTGATAAGTCTGTGACTTCAGCTGGTCAAATACCTTTTTTGCTATAAGTGTTTCAGGACTCTCCAGAGAAATTTATGTGTCATTTTCTGAGGTAACTATCTTGGCCTATTACACATTTACATTCATGGAAAGTTTTCCAACCCATCCTGTATTGCTAAATTTCAGTTGCATTGATCTTAGATATATCATTTTAATGGCATCGACATCTAACTTAGAGTATAAATATCTTGCCCCTCTAATGTGCTTTGTGTGCAGTGATATAAAAGAACGTAAATGGGGCCAGGAAGGCCTGTCGCGTATTTCCTAGCATGCAGCGGTGTCCACTCTATTTGTTGCTGCTATGATTTAGGCTGATACAAAAGCTAACATTACCGGAGTAAATCAACCACTTTTTTCTAATAGCCTAAAAGATATCCTCTCATTCATCGAAATGTTTATCTGCAGACATATTAGGTCTTGAGGACATTGTTGAGGCCAGGCAGCATCACAGAGAAGACGCCCATGGTCTGCAGCCCACAAATTCTTCATCAATCTGCAAATTTGGGTTCAATTAGATCCAATAAACATTTACAGAAGAGCTTTGCTCTGGAGGTTCTAGTTGTAGAAACAAGAGTTGTATAAATAATGATACTATAACCCATTCATTGTTCTAATTAGAAGTAAGAATAAAGAGCAACGAAATAAGTTTAAAAGGGAACATGGATTATTGTCTCACCTAACTGAAAAGTGCTAGCTAGCTTCAAAGCTGAGCAACCAGTCAGGCCAGGCGGCAATCTACTATTTAAATATTAATAGAAGTAAGAGCACTTTACATACATTGTCTTATTTAATATCTGCACAATACAGCGAGGTAGGCATTATATTCATGCCTTTCTAGAACAGTAAATGGATGCTCAGAAGGTTAAGAAAGTAGCAAAAGGTCACAGAGCTAATAAACCACTGAGCCAGGATTCAGGTTCACACAGGCTGACTACAAAACACAAGTTCTCAAGCCCCTATGCTGTGGAACTTTTGTAAGACTTTTATGCTTTCTGGTATGGTCAAGACTACTTAAATTATTTCGTTGTCTCTTTTTGTCAGCTCTTTGGTTATCTTCCAATCAGGAGAAATAGTTGTTACCACTCTTATGTTTCCAAATGAGCAGACTGAAGCTTACAGAATTTCAGTAATTTGCCTAAATCAGAAAATTAGTGAAGATAAGAGCCAGGGTTTTAATCTACTTTTATCTCCAAAGATCATTTTTTCTTTTAGGGAAAAGAAAGCCATTATTAAATTTACAAAATAGTCAAAGTTAGTGCTTGTTATCTCTAGTTATTTTTTGTGAGTCCTCCTCCAAATTTTCTCTGGTGGTCCTTCATCTCCAGCTAAATGGGACTCTCATGGTGTTATAATTCATGCACATTAAGTGTAGTGTTTTATAGCAGGAATGCATAGCTGCTGGTGAGATATAAGACACTCAAAATTATTTTGGACTGGAGATTCTCCTTGTTCCACCTCCCCCCAAATATGGAAATGCTTTGTCTCATTCTTAGTCTTTACTGCTATGATCTTCCTATAACTGGACACCCCGTTTGCAGACCCCACCCACCCCAATCTCCAGCACTTCTCCTCTGGCTGCCTGTGTCCCTCTGATCATGTGCTGAGTTCTTGTGCCTGGGGGTCTGTCTCATCCCTCAGGCACAGATACCCCCAATAAATACACACACACATTTGCCTAACCCTAAATGGCTGTCTTGGTGTCCTACCAACTATGTAATTCCTCTCATCTAGACCTTGGAGCTTTTCGACTCTGAAAAGTTCTATACACCTACCAATGAACAACGTGCTAACAAGGAGCTGGACCTTGCTACCGGGTGCATTTGTTCTCTGTGATGTGCAACAAGTCACTACAATCTTAGCTTAAAATAACAAGCATTTATTGTTAATGATCACACAGTTTCTGTAGGTCAGAAGTCTAGGCACAGCTTAGGTGGGTTTTTTGCTTCAGAATCTTCCCAGGCCACTGCCTAAGTAGGAGCCAGTGCTGTGATCTCATCAGAGACTCAACTGGGAGAAGATCAGCTTTCAAGTTCTCTCAGGTTGTTGGCAGAATCCATCTTCTTGTATTGTAGGATTGAGGTCACTTTTTTTTTTTTTTCCTGGCTTTAGCTGGGGCACAACTCTCAATTCCTAGAGTCATCTCTAGCTTTTTGCCATGTAATCATCCTCATAGGCCCACTCTCAACAAGGCGGCTGGCTTCTTCAAAGCCAGCAAAGGAGAGCGGTTTGCTCCAATCTATTCTGTCGGAGTTTTATATGCTGTAACACAATCATGGGGCTGCCATCCCAACCCCTTTGCCATATCATACTGGTTAGAAGCTAGTCACAGGTCCGGTCTGCATTCAAGGGGTGAGGGTTATACAAGGGCATGGCTCACTGGGGGTCAGCTTAGGGTGTGTCTCCCACACCTTCTCCAACACCAAAGACTACTCATGTGGACTTCTTGGAACTGCTACTCTGCATTCTTGATTTCCCACCTTTGTAATCTGCCCGTTTGGTGGCTGAGTTGGAATAAGTGCAGGCCAGACAGGCAACTGAATGTGGCAATGATCCCTATCAGGAGCTAAGAATCACTGGATGAATCATAAGTATAAAGCCAGAAAATTTTAATTTTCATGTGTGACTCCTTATATAACAATAGAAATGCAATTACAGCAGCTCCCATCAAAGTAGATACTAACCTCTAATGAAAATTTTTGAAAGCTTTTCACCTGTCCAGACCTGACTATGTCAAATACATTTTCAGTACACGAGTAAGAGTCACAAGTGATAATTTCCTGAGAACAGCCTCTTAACTGTCACTTGGTATCAAGTGAAATTCCAAAAGCAAACAATTTGTCATGAATAAGTGATTTTTTTCTTTTTTCTTTTTTTTTTTTTTTGAGGGTGGGGACAGGCTCTTGCTCTGTCACCTGGGCTAGAGTGCAGTGGCATCATCATAGCTCACTGCAGCCTCAAACTCCTGGGCTCAAGTGATCCTCCTGCTTCAGCCTACCACGTAGCTGGGACTACAGGTGCACACCACCATGACAGGCTAATTTTTTTATTTTTTGTAGAGAAGAGATCTCACTCTTGCTTACGCTGGTCTCAAACTCTTGGCCTCAAGCAATCCTACTGCCTTGCCCTCCCAAAGTGCTGGGATTATGAGTATGAGCCATCATGTCCAGTCCAGTAATTTCTTTATCATATGTTTAAGCCATTTTATAGGCCTTTCAAATATTTGTCTATTGTACGAAATCACCACACTAGGGCTATTCCTAATAAAATATTGTTTTACATGAGGTGAATATAATGATTTTTTTTTATTTTGAAGATTAAATATTTTTATTAATAGAAAAGTAGTTTCTCCCACTGCTCGAAATAAATGTTTAATAAAGATTTAAATATATTGCCTTCAAGGGACATGCAATTCTTCCTCTGACTAGCATGTTCGTAAGTCTCCATAGGGCCATGTCTATTAGGAACTACTTTTCCTAGTTACTCAATTTCTCATCACCAGCTGTTTGCCCAGGTTGCCATGTGTTGGTTATTGTACCCCTTTGGTCCTCTTGGTGTCTGTTTCTCTGTTTGTCCCCTTAGCTTTCCTTATCCAACCTGTAGGTTTGGCTCCTGGGACCTGTTTCCTCTTTCCCATGCTCTTATTGTGCGCTGAGTTGTTTGGAGGTGTGATAGGTGTGACGGTGATGGGCAAGCCTTGCCTGACATGTTATGGAGCATTGCCATTTACAAGCATGTTAGTAGGCTTCATCACTCTTGATCCCCACAATAGCTCTGGGAGACAGTGTATTTTCAAACTTTGCATATGAAGGATTTCATTTAGAATGGGGGGAGGGAGAAAATGCTGTTTGTAATTGGCTCTTTGGAGCAGCAGAAAGCCCTCCACCCCACCACTCTGTGATTTAATTTTTCTATGATATTAATCTGGCATAGGTCCTTGGCAATACCAGTAAGTTCAAATTTGTCAGAGATTGAGAGATATAGACTTAAACAAACAACATTCTGACCCCATCTAATCACAATGAAATTCATCTCTCTCTGTCTTAGCAGGTTGGTAACTAATGCAGTAGGTATTGTTATTTTCACATGACATTAATAGTAAGAGAATTTAAAAAAATTATTTTTGGTGAACAAAAATATGCAAGTTTAGAATCTTTTATACTCTGCCACAGTAGCAAATCAAAGACTGGAAATGCAGCTAAAACTGATAAAAGATGGAGGCTGACTTGGAATAGCAAAAATATAGATCAGCTGAAGCAAGTTATTAGAAAAGAGGAGACTAAGCAAATTTAACTTGCCCAGACCTGTCTGAAGTGCTTTTTCCTGCTAGATATGATACAATGTGGTTCACATAGAATGAATGAATTAATGTTTTCAAACATGGAAATCCTTTCCTCTCCTCTCTCCCTCCCAAACACAGACTCATTTACATATTATGATTTTATATAATTCAAAAATACATTATTGCCTGAATGAAGAAGAAAGCTCAGAAAAACCTGAGAATCTATTCATTAATTTCTTCACCAGTTTTCATAGTGAAACATTGTATGGTTATTTTCTGTTTTGTGTTCTTCGGTAGGTGCTGTTAGGTACAGAATCAGGAAAAAGAAACTGTCCTAGCCCTCAGCTATATGTTTATTTTTTCTGTTTTAATTTCTTAAAAATTTTTAGTTTTTAAACTTTTTTGTTAGAAACTAACACATAAACACATGTATGAGCCTAGACCTACACAGGGTCAGGGTCATCAGTATCACTGTCTTCTACCTCTACATCTTGTCCCACTGGAAGGTCTTCAGGGGCAATAACATGCATGGCACTGTCATCTCCTATGAAAACAGGGCCTTTATCTGGAATCCCCCCTGAAAGACCTGTCTGAGGCTGTTTTACAGTTAACTTCATTTTTTATATAAGTAAAAGGGTACACTTCAAAATGATGATAAAAAATATAGTATAGTAAATACATAAATCAGGAACATGGTCATTTATTATCATTATCAAGTACTATGCACTATATATAATTGTATGTGCTATACTTTTATATGACTGGCAGCACAGCAGGTTTGTTTACACCAGCATCACCACAAACATGTGAGTAATATATTGTGCTCCAACATCATCATGGCTACAATGTCAGTAGGTGACAGGAATTTTTCAGCTCCATCATGATCTTATGTGGTCCCTCATTGACTGAAACATCATTACGTGGTGCATGACTATTTCCGTAGATTTACATTTATCCATTCTCTTTTCGATTCCATGTACTCCCACAGCAATCTTTCCAATGCTCACTGCACCCACTGCTACCTGAATGTTGATGACTGCAAATCAATATCTTCGTTCCATGCTTGTTTCCTTACCTCTCTACACTTTTAATTCTTTTTGGCTCCCTGCTATTAATTACTAACAATATATCTCACTGAAAAATCCAATGCATTTAAAACAAAATTATTTATCTTTCTCCCTAGGCTTGCTGTTTTCTCTTCTATTATGCACATACCAGAAATCTGGCCATAATTACAAACGTCTGCCTTTCTGCCAATGCCTCATCTCTTGTATCCATCTGGTCACTGGATATTATAGGTTTTCCTTACTTAAAATCTCTCAATCTGTCAACCCTTCTCCAATCCAGCACTACTGCCCTATTTCAGGTCTTTGTCATCTCTTGCTTAGGGATCATTTTAAGGATTTCCTCATTAATCCTTCTCTCTCTCATTTCTCCAAGACTATCTTCCACAGTGTTGTAGTGAGTTTTTTTTTTTTTTAAAGAAAATCATTTAATTTTACACCCATGCTTCAAATTTCCTGGCTCCAAAATGAATCAATATCATCTACGCATACCATCCAAGCTCTTCTTTGATTTGGTCTTTGTCTACTCACCCAAATCATTATCCATTTTCACCTGTCTTCCAGCTATACTTCCACCATAGGTTCCTGGGTGCACTTACTACTTCAGGCTGGGCTGATTTGATTTATTACCTTTGCCTCCAAGGCTTTCTCCTAATTCTGCTACCTGCTCTCCTCACCTGTCCGGTGAATCTCTGCTGATTCTCTAGGGCCTGCATCAAACATCATCCCTTCTGTGAAGAACTCACAGCTATTTTCTCCCATTCTTTTTCCCAAGGGACTTGATAAATTTTTTTAGACCACTACAATATTTGTTTCACCTTGTTAGCCTTTAACACAACTGTTTATTTACATACACATCTTCTTTAATCCCAGTTTTTTTAGCTAATAATACACATACCAGTATTCTCTATGTTCAAAACCTATCACAAATCTGTGTGATTCAGGGTAATTGAATGTAGTAAAGTAGGAGAGGGGAGTGGGAATATTTTATTAAAATATTATAGCATTTTATAAAAACTTAAGCAAAATACAGTAGTTTGGGGAAAGAATATATTCCAATGGAGTTTATCAATAAAAGTAATACCAGTAAGAGTTTTGCTGAGACACGGGTGTTAGCTGTGGAAATTGCATAAGCATCACATATACAGATCTTTCCTTTTCTTTTTTTTCCATTTTTCTTCCCTTGTTCTTCACTGACTTCCTCCTTTCCTCCCTCCCTTTTCCTTTTCTCTATCTTTTCTTTTCTTTCTCTTTTCTTCATTCATTTTCCAAGCTCACATTGAATTATTACTTTATACTTTCCCAGCTATTAAGCACTGTGCTTTATTCATAATTACCTATTTACTGGATAATTCCAAGTACTCATGAAAGAAAGTCCATCTTGCATTTTTTTCCTTAGTGAATTGTGCATAGCCATATGTGAACTTATTTTATTGACAAGGCAGTGAGTCAGTGTTAGTTACCCAGGGCAGCAACTTTGCAGCCAAAGGGAATTGAAGTAAAGGACACAGCCACCCTTGTGTCTCAGCTCACTTTCGCTACTCTGTTGACTGTACTTCTGAAGTCTGGTCTTAAAATCTTATCATGATGTTTCTGAGTCCATCATGAAAAGGCCTCTCCTTTCCTGTTTGAATGTTTTGTCTTCAGACTTGTAGCATCTAATCTAGTGTCATAAACTCTGATATCCTGGGAATTTTAAAGGAGGTGGTGACTGCAGAACTCCCCTGGGCTGAATCCAGTCAGCGTGTGAGGTGTACATGGCCCTGTGTATGAGACATTCACCTGGGGCTTTGACGCTATGGAGCATATATTCTATATGTAGCCATGACAAGCAAACACAAAGATTTCCTTTCTAAAGCGATTTCCAATTCCATTATGAATTAACTGGAAAACCCCAATCTTATACACATTATTTCAAGACAAGTAAAGGAAATCCCTTTATGTTTTTGGTTTGCAACCAGAACAAAATATATCCCCTGGCAAACGAAGTGGCAGTAGGTGAGTCCTGTCCTATATGGAAAGTATTACATCAGCAAGTAGGTGGTAAGGAGGGAATGCGTGCAATTCTGAATTGTCTCCAGGAAATATCAAACACTTGCAGGCTGTGTCAGTGAAGCATTTGACTTTGCATCAGCTGACTACGAATCAGGTATATAATGTTTATATCTTCCCTTTCATCCTCCTCTCTAGCTGAAAATGCTGGAGAAAAGAGGCTTATCCTATGGGAGGATCTGCATTTGTTAAGTTTCTGACATCAATTTTTTTTTCTGGTTCTAATAAAAACCTGAAATGTGGTTGTTCCTGTGTGCCAAAACATTCACGTATTGACCATTGAACACAAAAACATTAAAACATGTATTTCAGTTAGTTCTTTCCTTTAAAAATGCATTATCTACTTCACTATGAAGGACATTTTTGGTGTTATCAGGCATGTATATGCTCTGTTATCCATAATACTATCACATATTTCCAATAAACATGCTCTCCTATTTATTGGTTTTTATTTTCTCCTTCATTCATTAGGTATTTATTGAGAGCTATTATATGCCAGCAACTACACTGGGGCCAACAGAAGAGAACAAGACAGGGTCTCCACCCTCCTGGATCAGACAGTCTGGTGAGAGTGGTAAGCAGTCAAGTATCCCATAAACACATGTAAAACTATGGCTGCTATTAGAAGTAGATGATCCAAAGAGAAGAGAACAAGAGGGCTTGACCTGTCAGGAAGATTAAGAGGGTGTCTCCAAATAAGTGAATCTTGAACTGAAGATATTCAAAGAAGGTAAGAGTGAATTAGGTAGCGAAGAAGAGGAAAGTATTTTAGACAGAAGCACCAGTATTCATTTGATTTCAAGTATAATGCTCCTCAATTTACCACGGGGTTAGGGTTAGGGTTAGGGTTAGGGTTATGTCCTAGTGAAGCCACCCTGAATTCATCTTGAGTCGGGGACCGTCTGTGCTTGTGTCTGATGCAGCATGGAAGCAACGTTGGCCTTTAAGTTAATCCTACATTTGAAGCTCGGCTTCAGCAGGGTAGCTGAGTGGCCTTGGGGAAGTTTTCACTTTTTACCCAGGGGTAAAACATACCTCTAGGGCTTGTTTCAAGAACTGTAAGTGAGCTGCAATGACTAGATTTGTTTTATTTCTTTTTGTCTTCTTTTCTACTTTCTTCAGATCAATTGTTCTAAACATAAACCTCTTTCCTTAGCCATTAAGAAAAAGGGGCTCAGAAGTCAAGAAGTATGCCATCCTGCTGTAGGCTACAGAGGAAATGTTTTGGAAAAAAAGCCTCTTGATTTTTCAATGTCTGCTTTGTTCTATTCATTTTCTGATTGTTTTTTTTTTTTTTTTTTTTGTCTTTTCTGTAGTGCTGATGGGGTTCAGGGCATGTTAAATCAAAATCTGGCACCTTGGCATTTGAGACAACAGCAGAAGTAGGAAAGTCCCTCTCATCTTTCCTTGTGCTTTTCCCCTGAAGCAGGAGGTGCCCTCCCTGTACCTGGAGGAAAGGGACATCCTTATCTCCAAAGACACAGGGACAGAGAGAAGACTCTGAAGGCAGAGACCTTGCTAAGTTCCCTGCAGTTATTACTGTTAGACCCCCATTTGTCCAGTCCTACGTCTCCACGGCTGTCTGCTTCATCAAACCTAGTGTGCAAAATACATAATTTTCTCTCTTTCTGTGTGTCCTTGTGAAGGCTATCATGTCACATAAAACCTACATTAAATAAATTTGTCTGCTTGTCTCTTGTTAATCTGTCTTTTGTTAGAGGGTCCTCGGGCCATAAACCTAGCGATTCCTCTGCTACAAGTGCTTTAGGTTATTGAATCCAATTATCCCTCAAAAATCTGAATTACCTTGTCTGTTTTGATTATTGCTGTTATTGTCATTTGAAAATATCAGGTTGTGGTAGATTAGTTGTATGAATGACTCCAATTCTTTGTCCTGTCCTGTAGGTAGGCCTTTGGCTATGTGACTTTGCAGTTTTTCTTGCTGCAGGGGTGGAGTTCATTTCCCTCCCCTTGAATCTGAGACTAGCAACTTGCTTTGGCTAATGAGGTGTAGTTAGCAGGCTTGGCACAAGCAGAGCTGGAAAAAACCCATTGTGTGTTTCTGTTTGCCTCTTGCTTCTCTGAAATTGCCGTGAGAACATGCCCAGGCTAGCCTGCCGGAAGGCGAGCCACGTGGAGGAAAGTCACATCATCCCGGTTGTCCTGGCTGAAGCCATCCTCCTCAGCAACAGCAGGGTGTAGCCCAGACTTGGGAGTGAGCCCAGCTAAGACCCACCAGAGCTGTCTAGCCAAGACTCAGCCCAGCTGAGTCCACCAAAATCACTGACCTGCAGACTTAGGTGCAAAACAGTGCTTACTGTTTGAAGCCACTGAGTTTTGGGGCGATTTGTCATGCAGTACTGTTGTGGTATAGAAAACTGGTACAAGGATAAATTCTTATTTGTAACTTTATTATTTCTTTATAATGTTCTTCAGTGACCACATTTGATTTTCCAATGGACGCCAATGGGAAAATTGTAAAACAGATGTTTGGCTATGAATAACTTTTTGGGAGACTTTATGTTCTATGAAGTGTGATATACCTATAGTTGGACACTGGAAATTTAGGGGAAAAAAACACCTCTCCCTTTTTCTCCCATAAATATAAGAAAGTATGTAGACACTTTGTCCCAATAATTTTTTCTTTATTTGTAAGTAAATTCAGATCATCACATGACTATGTTCTAGAAATGAAAATGAGGAGAGCACAACCATTTGCTTCTTAATGAGAGGTGCTCAAAACTATGCTAGTTTGACATTTTATTGAATATAAATCCATGTTAGTTTTATTACTCGTAGGGAAAGTTTCTCATATTCTACTCTTTAGAAATGTGCCTTGGAAATGTGACTGCAATGCCAAGTTTGACAGCTGATTCTGCATAACCGTTTAATTCCGTATCCTTGGATGGAAGCAACTCTAAAAGCAAAAAATGGACATACTATGAGTTATGTACGTAAAGGCAGCATGCACAACCCCTGGAGTTGCCATCGTGCATTACTTGTATTTTTAACTAGTTTATATTAAAGAAAGTTGTGAGGTTATTAAGAGGAGTTTGGGTTTACTTTAGTTTTTTGCCAGCTACTCACATGTATCTGGCCTTTTCCCTGCTGTAAATCCCAGAAGTTGAGAAAACTACCCAACCAGCGAAACTCTCCACCCTTGGGAGAAAAGGTAGCAAAATGAGAAGACAGTGGGAGAAGGCCCTTGGGCTTGGGAGAGATCCTGGCTGACTCTGAGGGCTGCTTTATTTTCAGCCTGTGCTATGTAGGTGACGGCAAGCGACTATAGGAAGGTGGCCCGTCTCTCAGAGGAGTGAGCCTCTTTCCAGCACACCATGTTGGAGGCTGTATAGCAATTTGCAGTGTCTTTTGTGAGGCAAAGATTCATTTTCATTTTTAGTTAATGTTGAAGTGGTAATTTCATAGACCATCCCTATGATGGAATATTATACAACATTTAAAATGATACTTTCAAAAAGAAGTTTTAATGGCTTGAAAAATGTTTTATTGTAAAGATGGAAAAGGCTGGTTTAAAAACTGCATATGTGGTAGAGTCATGAGTATGTTGCACATGTATTTATTTATTTGCTCTGCGAAAAAGACCAGAGGAAGTATACCAGAGTGGTTCTCTTTATATGGTAAACTTATGATTGTTTTATCAATCTCTTTTATACTTTTTTGAATTTTCAATTTGAAAAAGTAATTACATAAGAATTTATTAAATATAATTAGAAAAATTAACATATTAATGAAACTATACTTGTTTAGGAAAACTTGGAGGATAAGAGATGTGTCTGATTTATTTCCAAACTCCTAATACTTTAGCACCCAGTGTTTGGAAGGTTGTAGAGAAAAAATTTAAAAGAACACATTTGATGAATGAAAAGGAGAAATTGGGCAAGGATTCAGTAGGCTGAATAGGGCCTCAGCTGATAACGTGGAACAACCTTATTTTAAGGTACAGTTATAAGAAAGCAGGGAACTTTTTCTTTAATAGCTATTGTCATTCTTATCCTAAAATAAATAGGAATTACCTGAGTTATAGGAACGATTTTCATCACACAGTTGACAACCATTGGCTTCTCTCTTGATCTTTTTTAAAATTATTAAACAAGTATAATTATTTTGGAATCCAATATTTCTCTATAGGGCACTACTCTAATGGGTATACAGTGTAATAGGAACTATGGATAGCAAGAAGAATAAAGGAAGCATTTATTCCTATTTTGAAGAAAATCTCATCCCCTTCCTCCAGGAAGTCTTCCTTGGCTATTGCAACTACTATTCTACCTAACTATCTTCATGACATATTGTCATTCAGCCAGACACTGTGCCAAAATCACACTTTGTTTTCCATATATTGATTTTGCTGTGATTCCCACAGGCAGGAATCACAGCATAGAATTTTTCTTTCCTGTCAAAGTGAAAGTCCTTTGGTGGACTAACGTGCATGCAGTTGTTTGCTATGCATGGGGCACTCTTTCAAGCCCTTTGCATATGTTGGCTCATGTCATTCTCTCAACAGCCACAGGAAGCAGGTGACTCTTCTCATTTCCATTTTACAGAGGAGAAAGCTGGGCAGAGAGAGGTTAAGGATCTTGCCAAGGTCAGATAGCTCAAAAAGAATAGAGCTTTGCTTCAAAGTCCCTGATTTTAATAACAAGTTTATACAGATTCTTTCATAATAGGAAGTGCTCAGTCAATGTGTGCCATTTGCTTAGAAAGAAGGCCTGGATAATTTTGTGATTCCAAAATAATCTTAGACTGTAAAATGGAGAAAAGTGATAGTTTTTCTGACAAATTTGATATGGAGGCTTGAAAGATGAATCCTATTTTGAATGATAAGTCACAAGCAAATGAAAGTTTAGTTATTGTTTGAGTTACCCAAGGGATTGGGAGAAGCTATTCCTTTGGGATGAATTTACCTATGTGTATACATTAAACTACCTTCTTGTGCTGGCAGGAGAAGTAAACATTTCTGCCTACTTAATTCTGCGTTTTGTTTTGGTTCTTATTTTGCATTTGTAGCAGATTTTAATGTGCGTTAAGAAAAAAAAAGAACAACGGATACGTGAAGATAACCTCTATTTGTTTAAATCAGAAGATAAGTTAATGGGATACGAAGGCTTTCGAACAATACTCTGAGTTCAGAGAGTATCACGCAGCCTCTGCAGTTCCTGAGAACAGAGCAGTCAGTCTTTCAGAAAGTAGGCCCCGGTGTAGCTGAAAACCACTCTGAGGACCCGATCGTGACCCGGGAAGGTGGACTTTAGTTCTTTCTTTCAGCTTTGCCCAACTCACATGTGTGCTCTGGGTCTAATCATTCTCCCTCTTTCTGCCTGAGTTTTCTTATCTGTCATTGGGGGAATTAATAACAGGCCTTTCCTTGGAAAGCGTTTTGAAATCTTTCCCTGAAAGGTGTTGGTTGTCCCTGTTGTTATTAATATTGCCGTATCACCGTTACAGGCCAGCCCTGACTTGGAATGGAAAAAGTGAGCCGACCTTGCCCGACGTTATTGTAACCCTATGAGCCAGTCAGCTTGCTTTTATATCTGACCCTGATGGCCTCCTGCTACTCCATGAAGCTCAGCCTTTTGACAGCTGGCCCAGGGTCATTCAGTTCAGAGCAAAAGTGGGCCCTGCGGACACAACACTTTGAGGGCTTTTTGCATGATCCAGCTGGGGCGGGTCCAGGCTCTTTTTTGTGCCAAACGGAAAATGAAGTCTGAGTCCATCCTAGGGAAACTCAGCATGGAGGAGCAGTGCACTCTGTTCTTCTCCTTTCCCCTAAATTCGTATTTAGTCCGAGCTGCTGCATTTAATTCTTTATTACCTACCGCTAACCGTGAACATTTCCAAAGCCCATGTACTTCGCCTCTTGGCTTTGAACCCTTCAGCTATGAGGGAAACTTTATATTTTTATGTCTGCTTAGCTGGAATCTACTCCTCTGGGAGAGAGAAGACAGTAATTGCCTTTTGGGTGATTTCACCTCCACTAATTCTTTTCACATTCATAGAGGGTTTTTGATAGAACCTGAAGCAACAAACCTGCATCCTGGCCTACAGCAACATCAGAAGAGCAGACTTCAATGGCAACAGCCTGTTTATAATCTCTTGGGCCCGTCTCTGTTTTCATTTTCCTGTGGATTGAAGTGGATGTAGTGCAGAAAACAATAGCAGGATAATACTGTAATCCTCTTGGTGCGCACACGTGTTACTCACTAGCATGCACTCGGGGATGTGTGTAAGAATCTTCTGTCCTTAGGCCCATGGGTAAACAAAGGATCCCACAGTCTGTTGCCTATCCCTGGGGAATTAAGAACAAATGTATATAGTGTAATATTCCTGAAGATTAAGTTATTTGAAAGGCATTTTATTTTATAATCACTCAAATACATCTGTTCTTGTTCTTCAGGCTGGTAACCAGATCTCAAAGGGCCAGTAAATGATCTCTCCTTTCCTTTCTTCCTGGCTACTCTACCGGCTCTCCCTTCTCCTTTGCTCTTTGATGCGTGAGATGGGATGGGTGGGTAATCAGGCGCTGAAAAGCCACAGGCAGTCAAGGTCGTTTTTCATTTATTATTTTTTCTGGTGCTTTGACTTTTCCTGACTTTACATGGTTAAAGAAAGTGGAGAGGAAGAGGTTGATGAGATGGTCAGTGTATGGTGTGGCCTCTAGATGCTGTGTGCTTGCCCTTCCTAAGTCTGTTTACACTCGGAATCACTTTACGTGCTGCACAGTCTTCTAGAGAATCTAGCTTTGAGCAGCAGTCTTTAGGCACTGGGGAGACACCCTGAATAAGATTTGAATAGCTACGAGAACTGGGGGAGATTTTTAAAAATGACCAGAAGCCTAGGAGAAGATAACTTCCTTAATTGGTGGTGATTCACAGAAATGAATGAGTCTGTGGTTTTTCTTTTACATAGACTAAGATTGTTGTGCATAATATATGTATACAGTAATAATGTTCACATGCAATATGTCCATCTCTAGTTTACCAAATGGAAATGACCATTATGAGTGCTAGGCACTGCCTTTATTTGAATAAATAATATGAATGGTAGACTTAAATGTTACAATGGACCTCTAGAGATGATCTGATCCATCATTGCAATGCCAGTAAAATTACATTTAAAGGGTTTGAAAAGAAAGGGTACTTATTTAAGAACACCTTAATATATTTTTCACATATATATATTGCAAATAAGGACAGAATACTAGTAATTTCTAAAACATATCTACCTATTTCAGAATTTGAAAATTAGTATTAGTAATATAGTTTATTTTCTTAGGGTATAATCAACTGCTATTCTAAGATTCTTAAGTTGATTTCAAGTATCAGTATTTAAAGAATCTGCTTAAAATTATGGCATATATGAAATTCTAACACAAGGAACTTTAAACATCTTTGTAATCACAGATGGATATTAAGAAAACTTGTGGTGATTAAAATGTATTGTTGATTTTTAAATTATTAATAGTTATAGATAGTCAGCGATTTCTAGGCAATATATCACTAGGAAGAAAGTCATTGTGTTTCTAAAACAAATTTCTTTTAGTCATTTAGTAAATCATATAATTAATATTACCTCATTGTATAATAATCCATAATTTGACTATTTTAAAAATCATTAACCCAGTCTAATCTCT
Organism: Lepilemur ruficaudatus; assembly: GCA_963574885.1. Lineage (NCBI taxonomy): Eukaryota > Metazoa > Chordata > Mammalia > Primates > Lepilemuridae > Lepilemur > Lepilemur ruficaudatus. The sequence continues at coordinate 20,794 of CAUYRT010094999.1, forward strand.
TCAGAGTCGTTACAGCCAGACCAGGAGAGAGTGACTTTTTACAAAACCTGAATCTTCTCGTTCATGCTCGATTCTGGCTCTTACTGGCATTTTCCTGGATGATCCCACCAAAAGTTGATGCTCTAAATCTATTTTTCTCCTGAACTGGAGCTACATAAATGCAAAGGACATCTGTGCATCAGATTGTGGGTTTTGTTCTTGATGATCATTTCAACAACAGTGGACACAGGTCTTTATTAAAGTCTTTTGCATTTAAATGTTACCACTTTTTTTTTATTGGAGCTTACGTTTTATTTGCTCTCTGTGTTTCCAGAAGGGTAATACTCTCCATTGCCTTTAATTAATGATTAAGTCTGGTTCTTTTAATAATAGTTTATATTCTATTTCACTTCACTACTTTGAGAAATTTTGAAAGGAACATTATCTTCTTTTATAATTCTACCTAATGTGTCCTAAGCCTTATTTGGCTGGGCTGATAAATATGGCTCAGAGAATAGATACTTGAACATTGAAGCCAAAGTTTGAATTGAATCATTCTTTTTTAGTTCAACACTATACCAGAGTCATTATATGATTTATATTTGTATTCTTCATAACAGAAAAATATATGGGGTTGTAATGAATGAGTGATAGCTTTAATTGCTTTTCTCTGCAATATACTGTTTTTCTTGTTTAGTCCTTGGCCATGACATTCATTTAGAGCAACAGTTCTTAATACTGGGGATGGAGAGTGAAGTAGAAGAAATGATATATCAGAATCCTTGAGATGGAGGTTTGAATTGGGGGTTGGGTTTCAAAAACTATGCTTGCCTATTTGAGAGTTGATTCCATAGGGAGACTCTGTCACTTATGAGATTGTACTAGATGAAAGTGACAGGCCTGAAGCTATTGATTTAAGTATTTGTAGAAGGGTGGTCAATTTAAGTGGATGCAGAGATCTCCTTTTCCTCCCGGGAGATCTATTTTCATAAATTGCTGTGCAAGGAGGACTGTGTGTGTGTGTGTGTGTGTGTTTGAGAGAGAGAGAGAGAGAGAGAGAGAGAGAGAGAGAGAGAGAGAGAGAGAGAGAGAGAGAGAGAGGGAGAGAGAGAGAGAGAGAGAGAGAGAGAGAGAGAGAGAGAGAGAGAGAGAGAAGGAAGTCTGGGAAAAGGGTGGCGCTATCATCCCACTCCATAGGGGATGATAGGAATGACAGGAAACTGGAGAAAAAGTGGTG